>HE671602.1:0-70695 GCA_000313835.2 Heliconius melpomene melpomene | reverse complement strand
AAGGTCCAGTAAGGAGGCATTGTGGTTGTCCACGTCCGGGAGTCGCGTAGGCGACTCAACCAATTGGGACAATCCATTCGCCGTAGCAAGGTCAAAAACGGCCCTCCCAGCGTGATCGGTGGTGCGTGATCCAAGCCAACTGGCATTGTGCGCGTTAAAATCGCCAAGTATCACGACCTCAGCAGAGGGGATCTGTGAGAGCATATCGTCGATGGCCGATTGCATGTGCTCCATGAGTCGATCCGTTTCCGCATTGCCACTGTGGGACCTGTAAAGGCATGCGTAGACTCGGGTTCGATCGTCCGAGTCAACACGGAGCCAGATAGTCGACAGGTCCCGACCTTCAAAATTTGCAAGACGACGGAAACTTAGGTCCTCCCTTATGAACACAACGACCCCGGCATGAGGCAGAAAGTTGTGTTCAATTTTGTAGCCGGGGTATTGGAGGTAGGCTGTGTCGCTCGGTCGGATAATGTGAGTCTCCGTCAGAAATAACAAGGCCGGCCGTGCCGTCTCAAGATGGTGGTGGACGGCATTCAGGTTGGAATGAAGACCCCTGATGTTACAGAAGTCCACGTTTAGTGTGGAAGGGGTTGCCGTGGAGCGTACGTCTCGTTTGCCTTGTTTGCGAATTTGACTTGTGCGCGGTACTGTGCCCTCCCCAGAATTCGAAGGGCAGCCTGAGTTTGAGGACTCAGGGAGGGATTCTCCAGCACCGGAGGTGCTGGTACCCTCCTGGGGTAGTTTCTCTTTAAGTGCCGCTTTCATATTCTAGGGAGGGGTGGGGGTTGGGCTCCGGAGCCCGGCATTACCTAGTGCGCAACGCAGTGGCATAAAGCCACTACTTAACGCCGGTTTTAAATGCCGGGGGTGGTAATGATCCGGTCGAGTCTGCCCATGCGTGTTGCCATTGCTGGCGACGTGACTCTACCACACGTACTTTAGTCGCCTCTTACGACACCATCAGTACCAGGGTGATCCTATTCTAGGCCGGGATCACACGGCCGAAAACGTTATAACGTTAATTCAATTTACTCGTACTTCCTACGGTCGGATTTGTCTTGAAACTTGTTGGAAAATGGAGAGGAGGAGAAAGCTGAAAAGAAAATCATGCACCTAAATCATTATAAGCAAACTACTCAGAGTAGGAATTGAACCCATAGCCATCACTCGTAGGTACGAGTGTACACTATATTATTATTATTATCCAGATGTTTTATCAAAGTAGTTAGGTGTCCACATTGTTAGTTTTCACCTTAAAGTTCTAATGAATTCTAATGGATTTTCAAACGAACTCTCTTTTACGGCATTCAATGGACTTTTAACCATTAAATTTTAATTATGTGAACCTACTGAACTTACAAATTTGAAAATTGGCATGTAGGTTATTTAGAAAGTATATGAGAGCACTTAGAAGGGATTTCTGGAAAATGCTGAAAGAAGTGGACTTCTCCTTATAATCAACAGTCAACTAAATATCAACCTGTTATCTCCTTCTATCACAAAGAAACAATATTTTTACCCCACTTCTGTAAGAAAAGGAGGTAATCAATTCGACTGTATTTTTTTATACTATTATTTTACTATTATCGTCCTATACGGAACACTAAAGCGGCATGAGTGTGGTTTTGATTTACTTTGTCTTGCGATTGGCAGCTACTATTTAGTGCCTATTTAGCTGAGTTGGGAGCCGGGAAGTATTAGGTGGGGCTTGTGGTTATGACACTCAAAGTGATAATGATAGGTGATAAAGACAAGTAACATTATATTTTTCTAATCTATACTGATATTATAAAGTTAAAGTGTTTGTTTAGTTGAAGGTGCTAATCTCATAAACTACTGATTCAAATTTTTATATAAGAAATATTTTGTTTTGTATAGTCCATTAAAAGGGATAGATTGGTATTTATTAGATGACGTTCCCTTGTTGAAAATATTTCAATCCTCCGAATGGGAATCTAACCCACAGCCAATTATATTTCCAGTGGACGTTAGCCCACTTAGCCATAACGTCCTTTAATATCTATACTTCTTCAATACCTATATTTTACTTATTCATACATTAGTGTCAAAACCATTTTGCTATAGATCAAAATAACTTTGATTTCATGTAAAATAATGACCATGTTTCACTTCAATAAGAATATAAATCTAAAATACACTCTATTACCTTAAAGTAAGACTCGAAATAGTTAAACTGCGTAACAGTGTGAAGTGGAATGAGAAGATAACGCCCAAATTGTCTGACCCTAATCATTTGCGGGACCCTAAATCTATTGACACCTAATGTCTACTGAATTGGCGGCTTTGTAAGGAACCACTCACATCTAGGCTTAATATAAAATCATTATGGGGGAAGGACAAAGGGTATATTGTTTGAGCTATAATAGTCATTCAGTTTTTTGTTTGGTAGAAACAGTTCGATTTAATTTTTTTATGCTATTTAGCCTTATGCTATGTCCCTCAAACGGTAGGGAGGGAACCTGAGAACCTATTTTTGTCTTAACACGAATCTGTTCCCATTAAGACACTTCCATTCCTTGATTCTGGAGACATTGTGTATTGAATGGTTGATGTCAACTTTCAATACACAATGTCTAGTTCTTACAAAGTTTTTATTTTTCTCACAATATCGCCTTTGATCTGAAATCTATCCAAAGCTATTCAATTATTTTTCCAATTTACTTTTAAATTCCATTTTTTTTTATTTTTTAGTTTAGGTTCCAATATTGCATAGAATTTACCAAAGTAGCTATAACATAGATAAGGTGAGAGTAGAAAATTTCATCGCTTCTTTAAGAAAATGTGAAAAAACGTGAAAATAATCATTCACTATAGAAATCTTAGAAAATAAAAATTTTAGTTCTCATGTATCCAAAATAAAAAATAATATGCAAATTTATAAAATGACACAAACAATCAATTAGGTACTTATTTAAAAGATTTATCCCGCACGTAGCAGGAGGCAGAGGGAATTTAGGAGCCTAGTGTTACGATAATCCGTTTGAATTCTGGAGTCATTACGTGTTGATTTGCGGTGCTCAACACCGCGCTTTTGCCGTCACCAAAGCGAACCCAAAACCCACTACTGCCACGGAGGCAACAATATATAAAGATATATTGTTTTAACAAAAACTGTTAATAAAAATCCATCAAAAAGTAATGAAAGTTAGAAAAGTAACACACTGTGACTTATCTCTGCCGGAAGCGTCCGGACATCGCTCCGCTCGTAAACTAAATCCGCATCGGAAAGTGCTGCTCATAGTAATAAAAGTAAATGGACTTCTATAAATTTACTAATGAGTGTTTTGAATTCTTTCTCTAAAGCTAAACTTTTAGCTGCGGCTTTGCCTTTTGCTTTGTCTTTGTGGTCGAGTGAAAAAAAGAGAGTTTTGACACTTGACACATCCTAACTGTGGCAGGTTACTGACCGGTGGTACAGTGGGTTACATCATTAACGTGATGCAGTATAGCCTGCCTCAATAAATAGACAACCTGAAACGAAAAGAATTTTTAAATTCGACCCAGGAGTTCCTTATTAACTTCCCATTTTTCACAATTCTATCAAATTGAAAACGTATTTTTGTGATTTCAAAGACTAAATGGCAACTCAATTTTCATTAAGGCCCGGAAGCGGTCATCCATCGTATAGTTGTGACGTCATAAAGTCCTAATTATAATAGAGGATCATTAATCACACTCCACTTACTTTTTACTGATAGATTCGTATTTTTTGGAAGTGGAACTTGGACTTCTTTATTATTTCTAATTTATATATCTTCAGGAATATATTTTTATAAAAAAAAAATTTAAAAAAATTAAAGAATGATGGTATTACCATTAAGAATATAGTATAATAGTTATGGATTCCCAGTTAGGTTTACATTTACCTAGTCTCTGTATACTGCATATAGTGAGATTTGCAGAGGATACCTAATGTTAATATACGCTGTTCCTACTATATGGTGTAGATTTTGAAGTTACGTTGACTCAACGCAACGTCGCGCTTTGTCTTGTTACAAGAGAAAAATTAATTCCCCCAAATGTAATCGAACCCACAATCGTCACGTTCACAGTCTTATATAATTTAAACACTAACATTAAGAATATACTTAGCACTAAATATTTTTCCATTAGCCACAGGAACTATAAAATACGTATCATAAATAAAAGCTAGTACCAAACGGCATTACTCAATCTTCAATGGCAAAGAAAACTGCTCGTAAAGTCCCCTATAGGCTATAATCTTTGTTTATTTTCTATAAAAAAATATAAATAAAAAACAAAACCATGTATAGGACGGTAAATTTGTGGTCTAATTGATTTCATCAGCGATAATGTAATTTTTTATACAATTTTTTTATGCTATAAATACTTATACATTCTTTTACAATTTTATTTATTCTCTTTCTTTCTTTATGTTTTGTAGAAATATTACGTTCTAAAAATGACAACTCCAAACCATCCGTTTTTTAGTTGATTGTGATTGCTTGTTTCACTGTAGCCTTAACCTCTAAGATAGTAAAATTATTTCTAAGCCCTTTTAACAAACGACTCACTGAATAATATTTAAGTTAAAAAGTTAAATATGATTGCAAGAAACAGCTATAAAAAATATTTTTATCGCACGACGTTTCGCGCTGTCATATTATAAAATTAAAGCGTTGGTGGATGGTACCTACATCTACTAGGCAGAACTTTTCTAATTTCCTTCGTGACATCCTCGGAAAATGGCATCACGAAAGATGACTTGTTTTGATTTAATATACAGCATTGTATTTATATTAATAATTGATTAAAAATTCTAACCTTTGAACGTTTTAATCAGTCTTGCCGTGGCGCAAGATTACGCAGGTTGTAGGTTCAATTCGCACTTGACGAAATGAAATCGGACCGCCATGGCGGGGCGGCCAGGGTGGCCCGGCGATTGTAAACATAATACTCGAGGAATTAATTATTTTTGTTTCCTCGCTCTGGTAACAAGACAAAATACGGCGTTGAGTTCCGCCACTCATGTAATGTTTCGTACAACATTAGGTACTCTCTGCCTATCCTCCTCTAAGCGGAATAGTATGAAGTTCAGTTAAACATGTTACTTTGAAATTAGTTATGTACCCACATAAATACATGAAATTGAAGCTTACAATTTTATTACTAGCTCCTGAAGTGCAAAAATCAAACGATGTTTGAAGAACTCTCCAAATACCGTACTGCACACATTGTCTAGTGTCTATTGAACGCTTTCTAGTTCGCACCCAGTGTAGTAACTCTACAGTAGTTCTAGATTTATTTAGCCTTCTCTTTATATAGATGGAAAAGTAATCAACGGTTTTAATTACTTTCGTATTGTATAATAGTGGAATTCATTTGGAAACATTGGAAATAAATGATGAACTCCAAGCTTTGTGTTTTTCTTGGTGGAACTCAACATCGAGCTATGTCTTGTTACCAGAGCGAGGAAATAAAAATAGTTCATTTCCCCAAATGGATTTCGAACCCACAGACACTGTGCCACTATGCCGCAATGGCTTATTCAAGCTTCGTCTAATCCAACAAAAATAATGCCTTTACCTATTGTAAATAATATTATATTAATTCAACATTTTGCTTCTTTTCCACGCTCTGTCAATGTCAGTAAAAGATACAGAGATTACTCAATAAGCAATGTCTCATGTTCTAACACTAGATATCCTTTGTCTATCTTCTATCCTGCTATGTACGGGTTACAGTTTAAAAAAAACACTATTTACATCTTTCATATAAACAAAAAAGGGTTATTAAAATCAAAATCCCCATCTAATGCTACAGTATCAAGTTAAATGGAAACTTAGATAAGCGTGAGCAATATTTCTATCATCTGTCGTGAAATAGGCCGTACTGATCCGTTCTAACCTCATTATCTGTGGAACGTACCCCTTTCTCTAAGGGCTTGTATAGATTTGCTATACAATTTCAAATATTTGGTTTATATTTGTTATTTTTAAAAGGGTAATTTATATTATGCAAATAAGATGGGGACTTAGCGGCCATCGTAGCCAAGGCTTAATAACTTAGTGGGAGTGCATGACGTCACTCAACATGTAGTTTTGAATTTCGGCGGAAACTGAAGAACAAAGCGAAACAAACATTACATTATCCCTGCCTACCCCGCGGAAGTGCGGAATGTGTAAGTATTTAAGCTCGAAAACGCTTTTAAAGGAAAATGATGGTTCGCAGGGTTGTATCCCTGAAGCCCTGAACTTAATATTATTAATTGTTAGTATGCTTCAAATAGAAAGCCTAGAACACCGGAAGCCTTAACTGTGTCTTTTCAAATATATATAGTTATTTATACGTTTTGTCTGTCTTTCTATTTGTCCAGGGTGGTCTCTGGAATAGCTGAACCGATTACATCTTCCATTGGAAAAAAGAAGACGTTGTAGAGCCACATTAAGCTATCTACTCGTTAACCGTATATAATATACCGAAAGGGCCCGGATTTTGGTCTTGTTTACCATACACAAGTACCGCAAAACGGCGAAGTTAAGTTGCGTGTGGGCAGCTAGTAACATATAAAACATAAACAAGCACAATATGCACTCAGCCTTATGATGCCGGATAAACGCATCATCTCTAAGCCATCAGGGCGGCCGCTAATAGCTACAGCCGATAACTAGTTTACTTTAACACTGTTTAAGCCATACTTTACTATAGAGGAACTTTATTTTGATTGTATTATATCGTACGATATGATTTGATACCTGTATACCCATAGCAGTAGGCAGGAGCCTAGAGTTAAGTCACTCCGTATCCAATATTCCGTCCAATTGTCAGGACAATGAGTGGCGGAGGAAACATAATAATCCACAACCGTCGCATATACAGTCACAAGTTGTGCTCTTGCGCTATGACGGTCTATATGTATGTGTATAAAATACCTTTTTTTTCAGCTTTACGCTGTGTCCTCACATAGCAGGGTAGGCAGAGGAAACGTTGGAACATAGTGTTAAGACGCTCCGTTACCATTAAGACACTTGCATGCAACAAGACAAATCGCGGCGTTGAGCCCCGGGACTAAACACGCTGTCTCGAAAAGTATGCGGTGCATGGAGAACAGTGTTTTACACCTATGTTCCCTGTGCCTACCCCTGTGACTTCAGCTTGCAGCCTTGTTAAATTCTGCCACTCAACATAAAATGTCTCGGAAACCAGAGAATAGTAGTTGATACTAAGTTTTTTTTTGCATACTTTGCTATTGAAGAAACTAAAAATAATTGTATATATATATACAGGGTGAGTCATATTGAACTTTCCGGTTTTGGAAGGACGTTGCACGAAGAAGGGAAGGAGTAGAAGGGTGGGGATGGTGTCATTAGACGCGCCATGACATGCAGTTTTAGTGTGAGCAATGGCTTGGTCGGGACAACATCGTACGTTCGTAGTTGAAGAGTTTATTAAAAATGGCGGCTCCGTGATCACAACACAGCGTGCGTTCCGTTTACATTTTGCTATTGGTCGACGTGATCCCATTCCCACTGGACCAACAATCAGAAATTGGGTATCAAATTTTAGAGCAACATCATCAGCATTAAAAACAAGACCACAAGGCCGAATTAGGACGTCAACGTCAGCGGAAAACGTGGATAGAGTGCGGGCTTCAATTCAACAATCCCCTCGGCGTTCTGTTCGGAAACATGCCGCTTCACTAGGATTATCTTTCAGTAGTGTCCGCAGAATACTGCATAGAGACCTTAAATTTCACCCATACAAGATTCAGGTAGTGCAAGAATTAACAGTTAGAGACTTAGACACACGAACAAATTTATGCCGCGACATTCAGTAGATCCCCCGCACTGCTGTTTTGATCTTCAGTGATGAGGCACATTTTCACCTCGCCGGAACTGTCAACAAACAGAATTTTCGATACTGGGCTGAGAATAACCCACGAAACCTACACGAACGACCACTTCACAGCCCTCGAGTGACAGTGTGGTGCGCTATTGCAGAGTTTGGTGTGTGGGGTCCCTATTTTTTTGAAGAAGATGGTCAAGTCGTCACAGTTACCTCTGCTCGGTATTGCGACATGCTTGAAACTTTTCTGAAACCGAAATTGGAGGAATTAACGCAGAATCATGACAACGATAACATCTGGTTCCACAAGATGGTGCTACAGCCTATACATCCAGGCGTTCAATGGAAATCCTGCGACAAATGTTTCCCGGTCATCTCATTTCTTTGCGAGGTGACGTTAGGTGGCCGCCGAGATCACCTGATTTAACCCCCTGCGATTTCTTTCTCTGGGGTTACCTGAAGGAAAAGGTGTACACGCATCGTCCCCGAACCATCGATGAACTGAAGGCTGCAATCACGGAAGAAATCAATGCTATTCCGCTGAATATGACTCGACGAGTAATGGACAACTTCCGGGAAAGGCTTCAGCAGTGTGTGGTCAATGGAGGTAGACATTTACAGGATATCATTTTTAAAACCAACTAAATTAAAACTGCATGTTATGTGCTTTCAAACAATAAAATAATTTTTACTGCATGTCGCTTTGTTTTTAATACACACCTTATTGAAATCGGAAAGTTCAATATGACTCACCCTGTATATTTTTTAATCAGCTTCACGCTGTATCCTGCGCACAGAGGGTAGGAGGGTAGTGTTGAGACAGTCCTTACCCCACTTTCTGCCGAATTCTGGAGGCATTGCGTGTTGAGAGGCAGAACTCAACGCCGCACTTTGCCTCGACACCAGAGCGAAGAAATGGTAAATATAAACGTAAATAAATATTTCACTTGCTCGAGTGGGGATTGAACCCACAACCGTCGCGTTAGAATCAAATTCTTGTGCCGCTGCACCAGAACTATATGAAATATATTGAAAATATTCAATTTTATGTTGGTGTAATTTTGACATTTGACTTATTAGTAAAAAAATAAAAACCAAGTTAAATACAACTAATATTTATTTATTTTTTATAAATATATAACTTATAGTCTATTTACACACATACAAAAATTCAACCCCAGCCACATTCACAAATAAAATGCAAATTAATTAATGATATACAGTATGGTTACTGAACATAAGCACATTGTACACTTGGGAAGTAAAAAGTCAAAGGTAAGAAAAATTTCCAAAACCAACTCTGCGCAGCCATCTACCATTAATCTGACTTTGACGTGGCCACAACTCACTTACCATACTGTATAATTCAGTGTTATCCTTAAATTGTAAATATCCAATAAAATTAAATGGAAAATTCAAAGGAAAATATAACAATAAATCCTAGGACGTAACATAGATTAGCTAGCTAATACACATGTACCATCCCATATATAAAGGTCCAGAACAGTACATAAGTGAAAAGGGCTCCGAAGAATCCATTTGTTAACAAACTTTGTCTTGAAACAAAATATTTATGCCAATTAGGTCCAGCTTTTATCATAAACATGATCCAAAGAATGACAACTGCAAATACATAGAAAGCAAAGCCATGAAGTCCTGTAAGGCCAAGTATACCTGAAAAATAAGCACAAAAATTAAAAATTACCTACAATGTAGGACAGCAGTTGACTATACAGTTGACTATAGGATATATACTATAAAGAGGTTGATGACAGTGGACGAGGCGAAAGAGGTATGTAGAGACGTCTTGAGAGCTTTTGACATTCTGTCCTCTCTTACTACCCCGTTAGGGATAAAGTGTGAAGTTAAGTTTAACTTATAATATGTTACAAAAATTAATAAATATTTATTAACCGTCTTCCTAATATTAACATTAACATTTTTATTATTTGATTAATGTATTTACCAGCAGTGGATCCCGACAATGCAGCCATAGAAGTCCTACAGTATTCTACAACGACGGCATTATTTCGTAGTGCAGCCTCGCTATATGCCACCGGTTCAGGTTTTGAATCTTTTGCTTTCGCGGATGACATTTTTATTTAATTCTTTTAGTAATTTTTCTATTAAGATTAAAATTTTAATTAAAAATAAATTCCCAATTCCACTAACCAACAGGAAACGATTTCTATCATTTCATTTATGTCAACCGCATGACAGCTGACACTGACAGTGTTAGAGATAAAATAAATAATAATCTATCGAGCAGCAATCGAGCAATGGAAAAAAAATCTTAAGTAAAACTTAATTTAAAAGACATACAATACATATTTTACAATTATATTTTTTTCATATCACATACAGTGTAGCGTGTGTATGATATATATTATAAGAAATTATTTTAAGTTATTTTAATGTTAACATTTATATTGCACATTGCTTATGAACCAAAATATAAAAGATTTAAACGTACATAGCTTTCAATGCCTTAAATTTTCAAATGATCTCCAGTAGAAACATTACTCATTAATACTCTAACTTCATGTATTTAAGAAATAAGATTATTATAAGACAGTTTACTTCCTTGTGAAATGTACTATTTCTAATTATCGATGAAATATAAATAAAAATTTACCGTTGATTTTAAGTAACGAATTTTTCCTATGATATTTTATAGATGTTTATTAATTATTTTGGAAATAATCATGAGCATTTTTTTGTGAATATTGGCACCGAGTACCGAATATTTGAGCTCCAAAATCATTAAGTGAATACATCGACTGAATACTTTTATGTTGTACTTATATTTCAACAATATCTTGTAACGATAGAATGAGTCAAAAGTAACAAATAAAAAGAATGTTATCCATAAAATAAGTAAAATTATAATATAATCATATAAAAATGTGTAAAATGACATAAAATATATAATATTTCCTATATTTAATAATTTAAATATCATTAATATAATTTTATTTTGAAATTAGACATTCAACTTGTGCCATTGAACTGTTACTCATGTGTGCGTAAATTTAAATATGTATTGATGTTTGACACTCACACTACATTATTTTCATGGTGGTTTTCGCGGCACCAAGCGTCGTTGAACTTATTTTCTTTTTAAAATAAAAAATCAAGTGACAATAGTTATTTATTACTATTGTGAATTTAAAGTATTAGGTATTAACGTCTTTATTTTTATTTGTAATGAATTTTGAATGCAGTGGAGTATTTTTCCCGTATTAATGATTCTGTGATGGCGCGTGGATGACGGATCTAACAGATCCCTATTCGTTGTAAATTAGGACTTTGATCAATTTATACTGAAGCGTTGCGAATTCTAACTAAACTACCAAAACCTATACAGTTGTAAGTTTATAAAAACGTCCAAAAGTGGTTTTATCATTGCAATAGTGTTTTGTAAAAATAAAAATTAAGTTTTCGATTCTATGATGTGAGTTGTATATATAGTGAGAACGTAACTTCTATTTCGCTTTGCTGAAAAACATGGCCATTGCAACAAAGAACTGTTAATACATTTAAAACTATAGTTTTATGTAGTGTCTTATTCTTTAAGTAATATCATAATGCATATTTCATTGTTTTTTTCCGGAATTTATTTGAATAACCTAATTGAGTGAACTCAGAACTTCATTTCGTTTTTTTTTCTTTCAGAACTCAGCCTGAGACTTTTTTTATTGCTTTAAATGTGTTTATACAGTTTTGACGTTGCATTATCAATTTTTTAAACCAACATAGTCATGGTAATATAGATATATTGGAGCAATTTTATTGTTGAATTTTTCGATTTTTTACTGAATGATATTGTTACGTCAATCATTAAATAACATATGTGAGTACTTCAAAATATAAAATGGAGGAATCTGAGGACAATTTGAGCTCAGAAGATATAAGATTTGATGATAGTCCGTCAATTGTCAAAGTTAAGCCAAAAAAACGATCGCTAGTTGAACGAGAGTTAGAGACAAATTTAACTGCAAGAGTAACATCTCCTGTAACTAACACAGATGCAATGAGTACCAGTCGTTATGGTAGAGCACGGAGATTAAAAACAGAATATGAATCTGCAGAAAGTACTCCGCGGCCTATTAAATCTCCAAAATTAAGTCAATCTCCAAATAAAATACAATCTCCAGTATACAAAATGCATGCTTCAAACTCTATTAGAATTGAAACTCCAAATAAATCTTTAGAAAACCAAATTGAAACTATTTATAATGAAAATATGTCATTAAGTCGTTTTGGTTCTGATGAAAAAAAAGTTCTGTCAACTAAATACCCCAAAGTGTATATACGAAAAGATTTAATACAAACTAAAGAGAAAGATGAGGAAATTGTTTTAATAAAAAACATGTTTTCACCCAAGAATAGTAAAAAAAGTCATAATTTGGACGACTGTACTGAGAAGAATGTGACAAACAAACAAAATGGATATACAAAGACAGCATCTGTAGTAAAAACATTGGATTTTGATGGGAATAAAAAGAAAATTGATAAAAAGATGTCTAAGAATGAATTATTTGACTTAGAGGCTCTATGTGAATATCAAATTGGGGATTTAGTATGGGCACGAATGGGCACTTATCCTTTTTGGCCATGTATTATTACTAGAGATCCATTGAGTGGAATGTATGTAAGAAAGAAATGTAAGTAAATGATTATCTAATATGTATATAAATTGGCTTTGACTTTGGCAATAAAAACTATTTAAATAAATATGTAATATACTTATTTATTTATTTTTTAAATATTTTAATATGAAACATTTTTTATTATTATTATTTTCTTAGATCTATCAAAAACAATGTGATAAGTTCTGACCGTAAACTTGTCAGTTGTGCGTTTAATTCCAACTCTAGGGGAATTATGCATTTACATATTCTTGCTCGTTGAGTTCTAATACTGAAAATGCCACATCCCTGAAAAAAGACAGTCTGGGGACAAAGTATCTTAACACCAAGTTCATTTCCCAAGTGGGAATGGAATCAAATCGCATTTACAGTTATGTTGTGTTGCACCATGACAGCCTCAAAGAATAATTATTTCTTTAATTATTTTTTTATATTTCTTGCTTAGATTATAATTATATAAAATTACCTAGTTATATTATGTAATCTTTTTTTTATACATAATAATTATGAATATTAATTATAATTATTTGTTAAATAGTAAAATTTTTTATTACACATACTTATTAACAAATCAAGTCTGAACTCACTGAATCACTTTGAGATCAAGTCTGACAGAATCATTTTTAGATTACATATGGTCCACATATGTAACATTAAAATGATTTTTGTATACAGTTTTTTTGTTGTTTTTTTTTTTTTGTTAAAATATAGTAATATGGAATATTATACATACCTAATGTAAATCTACCTTGGAACTTAATGCAAATATGATGCTATGGAGATTTAATAATAATCACAATCACAATCATAAAAACATTAAGTCATGATTTTTAAGAAAATCAGTCATAATAATTTTTTTCAGTATTCGGTCGTATTGAAAGAGATGTGCTACATGTAACATTTTTCGGTGATAATGGACGACGCGGCTGGATCGTGGACAATATGCTCAGGAAGTTCCTTGGCCAATTGGAGTTTGAAACTGCCAGGATGAATGTTACACCTGAGGTTAGTTTTTGAAATACCTTTTTTTATTTCATGAATAGTTCATTAAAAAGTAAGTACATAATTAGTAAAGTCAATATTTAGGTTGGGTTTTTGTGATTATGCATGTAATCCGATCATTAAATAAATGATGTTCAGGAAAATTTATAAAAATAATAATTACCTTTTATATAGTTTAAATTATTAGAACTAATTAAATTCTTTGTTTTTTAATTTGCAGGCCAAAAAAAGGGATCCGCGATGGTATGGAGCCCTCTTTATATCAGAAAAAAAATTGACACAGTGGCAAATATCAGTTGAAGAAGCAGAGATGCTACTAAAAGAACCTAAACGACTTCGAATAGATATGTTAAATAGTATGCTCGAAAAATCTAGATTATCAAAAGTACCTTCTAAGCAAGAGAAAAGTAAAAGAGTTACTAGAACTAATAGTGATGTGTCATTAAGTGAGAGTCTGTATGACACATTGTTTTCTGAACAAGATTTTAAAACTAAAGACTCAGAAAGATCCAGAAGTAAAAGTAAAAATAGGTCATTGGATGTGTCAGAGGTTGTAACAGCGTGTTTAGACAATATGGCCGCTAAGACTGGTATAACCAAAATTCAAAGGCAATCGCACATGGACAGGTGGTTGCAGAAAGCTAAATCGAAAACACCAGAAAAATCTCATAGGAGAACTCTTATTAAGGGGTCAAAAAAAAAGTCCAAAGAACCAAAAAAGACTTATAATTTTCGCTCATCCAGTCAAGAATCATTAGAAGATAGTAAATTGGAGTCCTATCAAAATGAACATAACTATAGTCAAAAATATATAGACAGTACTAGCTCAGTAACATACATAGATGATGAAGAAAATACAGAAGAAACAGATTCTCTTAACAGTTCAGGTCTTGGTATAATATCTAAAGTTGAATCTTTAAGTGGAAAAAACGAAATCCATGAAAATGATGATATGATTTTAACTGTAGTTGATAATGAAATATTTATACGTGATGCTGACAACATTGATAATATTGAATCGATAGATTGTTTTATTTCTGATGGCAGCAATGTTGTCGAATTACAAAATGGTGATATTTCAAATAGTGTAAATAATGTTAGTGTGGATAGTGAAGAGCAAAATGTAGAAGTTAACATTATCAATAATAAAGTTGAAGAACTTATAGATGATAGTAATAGTGATAATTGCATGGATGTTAATGAATATAACTCTAATGAAGACCAAGTAGAGAATAATGACTTTAATGTAACAAATTGTCAAAATATTATGATTAATAGTGATTGTATTATGGATGATATTAAAATGTCAGTAGATGAAGATAATGGTGAGATTCATAATGAAAAAGAAATATGTGGAGAGAATAATGATAATGTAGAAGAAATTGATGAAAATGAACCAATTAACAATGATTTCATTAGTAAATCTAGTGAAACAGACAATATAATGGAAAAAGATTCTGAAGGAAATGATGACATAAGTAATAATACAAATTTAGTTGAGGAGCTACATGAATCAGAAAATAAAAATGTTTTAAATAGTGATAAAAGTGATAATTTGAATACAAGTATTAATAATACAATTGCAGAAATAATTGTTAATACAGATGCTTCGAGTATAACTAATGACGATATAACAGACAGACATATATGTATAGAAAATGCTAATAGTCCGGTTGAAGAAACAGTAGAAGCATCTAATTTACATAGTGAGAATACTTTTTTTGAGTTTAATACGATAGAAAGTCATGCGAAAATAAAAAGTGACATTGAATCCACTATAGATAGTCCAATGACAGTGAATGAATCAAAAAAATCTCGTAATTTTAAATTATCGCTAAATAAATCCATTGAAAAAAGTAATGATGATGCTAAAGAAATAGAACAAACTAATGCCAATGGTCATTTCGATCAAAATGAACCTAGTATGATGGATAAAGTAGCTTGTTCAGTTATGTATATAGAAAGTAACAATCTTGAAAATAAATCTATGGAATCCAATCTCAAATTAGATGTCAAAGAAAATGGCAGTGCTTTAAATGGAGGAATATTTGATGAATCTGAAAATATTAGTTCTGACAAAAAAATTGCCAAAGTTATTGTGGAGCGAATTGACATGTCATTAAATAAATTAATTGACGGTAATGATAAAATTTCTAATAAATCAATAGAATTAGAAACAGAAAACACAGCTATACAAAATGGTTTTCCCGAAAAAGATGTTTTGTCAATAGATACTAACACTGATAAAACATCTTTAAGCAGCGAATCTGTTTTAAATGATCGTCCTGATAATAATGTCGATGCTGACACAAATTTTATTGAAGAAGAAGAATCGGTTGCAGATTATCAAGTTAGATTAAAAGCTATACAGATTGAAGGAAGAGAAATAACAATAAATATTGATAAAATAGATAAACTAAGTGAATTAGATTTTGACAATATGTCAATCAAATCTGAAGATAGTGAAGTTTCACTTGGTAAAAAAAAACGCAAAGACAAATTGATTGAAAAGAAACAATTTTTAGATGATCCTGAATTCATAAAGTATTTGGAAATGAGGCAAGACGGCGTAATGGATGAACATCCGGAACTTTCGCAAGAAGATATTACCAATTATTTATATAATACCTGGATATATGAAGAAGGATTAAAAACTGAAGCCAAAAAAGCTGATGAAATTGATCAATCTAATTTAGTTAAAGGCGTTAACCAAGATCCTTTGCCCGTAAAAAAGATAAGAAAAAAGATTAAAGTAGAAAAAGATAAAGAAAAGGAAATATCTATAGAAAAGGAAGTAATACCAAAGGAAAAATCTAAAAGACGAATTATAAGGCCATATTACAAAGAAGATTTCTCAGATTTCGATGATGATATAGAATATTATGAAATATTTAAGACAAAACGAAAAGAACCACCAAAAATTGAATCTACAGAAGTTAAAACTGAAGATTTAGAAAGTAAAGATTTAGAAACTGAAATAGTTAATGAAATTCCAATTGAAGTTGATGAATATGTGTCAGAGGGAATAGATCAAGTAGAACAATACTTTAATCAGCTAACTGCATCTAAACCGAATTTGTTTAAAGGACTTATAAGAGAAAAAGTTTGTGAAATTTGCGAAAAATTCGGCAATCTGCACAAATGTAAAGGCTGTCATGGTATGTTCCATTTAGACTGTATTAATAAAGTAACAGAAGTGATAGAAGTATCCATACCGAGTAGAGGTAGAAAGAAAAAGAAGCGAAACAGAGGTCGAAAAGCCAAAGATGGTTGCTTAGATTCGGAAAGCCAAAGCGACGAGAAATCCCAAGATGCGAACGTTTCTGAAGAATTACAAAACATGTCTTTAGAAAATGAGGAAGAATATCACATAACGGCTAACGAAGATGACTTTGAAAGTAAACTATCTGCTCAAATGAAAGAATTACTAGAAAATCAAGAAAGTGTAGAATACGATTCCTGTTCAAACGATGAACACGATTTCTCCGATATCAATTACGGCGAATGTAAAATCTTCGATATTAAAAGAAAAAAACGAGAACAAATAGATTATTCGGATTTCAAATGTAATAACTGTCAAAAGTATAACATTCCGGTATGTTTCGTCTGTAAGTACCCCATTTCACCGAAAGATAATGCCGCGCACAGGCAGAAGTGTTCAATAGCGCATTGCAATAAATATTATCACATGGAATGCTTAGACCATTGGCCTCAAACGCAATTTAATGGCGGAGAATCTAAGAGTAATAAGAAAAATGAATATTTCGAGGCGTTTTCGTGTCCTCGACACGTTTGTCATACGTGTGTGTGCGACGATCCGAGAGGCTGTAAGACGAGATTTAGCGGAGACAAGTTGGCGAGATGCGTGAGATGTCCGGCGACGTATCACACGTTCACTAAATGTCTGCCCGCCGGCAGTCAAATTTTGAGTGGCTCTCATATTATATGTCCACGGCATTATGAGCATAGGTAAGAAATATTTATATTTAAATTAATTTGTAAAATTTAGATAGAGCCTGGGGGGCCCCTGGCGCCAAAGGAAGAAATAGCGAAAAGTAATTAATTACACATTCTAAATATTTAAATATTAGTTGGTTCAAACACAATGCCGCACTTTAACTGGACCGTGAAGACGAATATATACCAATTATTCACATGCACAACATAATGGCAATATAGTGTCTTGACACAAAGTCAAGACACTTATTCCCATTAACACACTACGCTTCTTACTTACCGCCGAATTCTGGAGGCATTGTGTAGTGAGTGTTAATACGCTTTTTATTAATATGTATAATATTAAACATTTATAATTTCCACAGGCCCGGTAAAGTACCCTGTCATGTAAACACAGGGTGGTGTTTCATCTGTGCATTGGGCGGATCACTTATTTGCTGTGAATATTGTCCCACGTCGTTCCACGCTGAATGCCTTAATATTAAACCACCTGAGGGTAAGATTTACTTTTTCTAGCTTCACATTGTGTCCTGCAAGTAGCAGGGGAGGAAGAGGGAACATAGTAGTGTTAAGACACTGTTATCCGTTAAGACACTAATGTTTCCCATTTTCCGCCGAATTCTGGAGGCATTGCATATTCAGTGGCGGAACACAACGCCGCGCTTTGCATTGTTACTAAAGCAAGGAAATTAAAATATTCAATTTTTCATTTTTCCCGAGTGGAAATCAAGCGAACAACCGTCGCTGTCTCAGCTCTTATGCTCCTGCGCCACGACAGCCTAAAATATAGTTATTATTTTTATGTTATTAGGTGGTTACATGTGTGAAGATTGTGAGACTGGTCGCTTGCCGTTGTATGGAGAAATGGTCTGGGTCAAATTGGGACATTATAGGTAAGTTATGTTATAGTGTACTCAATGTTCTTTTGCTAAATATTCATTTTTAGATTATGATATTTAGTTTTAAAAAGGGATTAGTATATTTTTTTATTTTGTAGGATTTTTATATAAATTATATATATAAACAATTAAAAAAATGAAAATAAATCAGCTTCACGCTGTATCCTGCACGGAGAGGGAACCTAGTGTTAAGACACTGCATTCCTCATTTTCTGCCGAATTCTAGAGGCATTGCGTGTTAAGTGGCAGAATTCAACTGAATTATAAATTTAAATATTTCATTTCCTCGAGTGGGGATCAAACCCACAACCGTCGCATTACAGTCACACCCCTGAGGTTCCATTGAGTCACGATGTCTCTACAATGTTGTTTATATTAAAAATATATTATTTTAATATATAATATCCGTATTTTATGATTTTTAGATGGTGGCCAGGTATAATACTCCACCCGTCAGAAATACCATATAATATACTATCAGTGAAACACTCGCAGGGCGAGTTTGTTGTGCGTTTCTTTGGACAGTATGATCACTATTGGGTCAATCGAGGCAGAGTGTTTCCATTTCAAGAGGGTAAGTGCAATATACACTAGTAATAATAATGTTAGAAAGCTGAATAACAGGATTACTGATTAGACTAAACTGACCGCCGCGCTTTGCTTCGCCCACGAGTGGTGTTAGAACCCACAACCGTTGCGCTAAGTAGCCCGCTTCTGTCCCTGCGCCACGACTGACCTCAATATGCTTTATTAAATGACATTTATAGTCTCAGATGCAGTGTAATATTTAATAGTTTTATAATGTATGTTTTCAGGTGACTCGGGTAAAGTTTCGAGTCAAAAGTCTAAAATCGACGCCGCGTTCACGATGGCAATAGAGCACGCGCAGAGAGCCTGTGAAATATTAAAAAGTATGTATATATTTTAATTATCAATTTATACATGTATTTATTACAAAATTATATTATATTTATTAGCCTATACTTTGAATTGAATTCATAATATATGGCGTTTCGAGTGTGCAGCGCCTATACCTTTAGATTACTTTTTTAATTTTTTTTTATTGTATAACAAAAGTGACATTCTGGTGAGTGATGTTTGTTTGTTGTCACTTTAACAATTAAATTACATTTTTATATTCGATTCGCTAAAATTAACAGTTAATATTATCAACTCAATATGTAATATCTTTATGCTTATTAATCGAAAAAGAAGCTTATATAGGTACATACAGGTTGCGAGGACTAAGTGTAGGTGTGAAGTCTTGTTTTGTTTTATGTTTTTTTTTATTTACGGGTATTTTTATTTGTTTGTTTCTTTTGTAAGTAGTCAGCAGCAGTTTTTTTTAAATATTTCTATGTTCATCAACAGAAGCCCAACCAAACGAGGAGGAGTCGCTGGACATCGCGTCGTCGCTTCTGCCGCCGCACTACGTGAAGCTACGCGTGAACAAAGCGGTGGGCGCGCTGTGCGGGCGCCGCGTCGACCTGCAGGAGGGCTCGCTCACGCAGTGCGAGTGCGACCCGCGCGAGCCCATGCCCTGCGGACCCTACAGTCAGTGCCTCAACAGGTGAGATAACTATATAGATATAGGTGACGTATATCTATGGTCGGGGGTTATCGATGTTATTGCCGATTTGTTGGTTGTTCAGTGTGGACGTGTCCCTGGGAACTCTTAGTAGAAAAGAAAACAACAATAACGTAAATACGTACATGCAGACTGTGTTTGAAAAGGTGAATAGAGGGGAGTTTAATTAAATAATAATACAAGACAAACATTCCTAATGTAAGTTTTATTGCCATGGAAATTATTTTTGGAGTCACACAGACTATATAGTGTATTTTATATACTCTCTATTTCTTATATATTGTGCCCCCCCACAATGATTATTCGAGGATGGATCAATAATTGAGCCAGTCAAAGCACATTTTTCGAATGACGAGAACAAGAAAAAACTTTTAAACAATGTTTTACTATTTTCTAATTACTATTAATACTTCTTCCAAATAATATATTTAATAGTAATATTTTATTTCCAGAATGCTCTTAACTGAATGCGGTCCAACATGTCGCGCCGGCGACAAATGCAATAATAGAGCGTTTGAAAAACGCCTCTACCCCAAATTAACCCCCTATAGAACCCCGCACAGGGGTTGGGGGCTAAAAACCTTAGAGGACGTTAAAGCAGGTAAAATCAACACAACAACTTATTGAGGCCAGTCGCGGCGCAGAGGCACAAGCATGCTGTGGTGGGTTCGATTCCTACTCGAGAATATGAAATATTCTTTTTTATATAGAATATATGTTAGGGTAGGCCAATTTTTTTTTATTTTAAATTATAGTGAAAAGATAGTATAGATATAGACGGCGAAATTATGGAACGAGCTACCCCGGTACATCAGGCAGTCGACATCAGCAGTTGGTATCTTTAAGCGCCGTCTAAAGGAGTAGTACCTATCGTTATAATCTATGTATCTGTTTTGTGCATATATATATATATATATATAAGTATTGTATCTCTATATGAATGTATATATGGTATCTATGTGTGTATTTATGTATATATGTATGTATTTGTGTCTGTATGTATGTATGTATTTATATATGAATAGCGTATGTTTATATGTTTGATATAATAAATTACAAAATATCTTTATGCAAAGTTAACCGCCACCAATTGTGTCATACTATTAGTTTTTGTTAAAAAAAAAAAGGTTGCCTGTAAGAAATCACTTATAGTGATAAGGCCGCCTGTTTACTGTATCTTAATTAGAAATTTAATTGTATTTTCTTTGTGCAATAAAGTGTTTTTGATTGATTGATTGATAGTTCTGGGCACCGAAAACATATGTTATATGTGTGTATAATAAAAGGGCAGCTCTTAATTTTATTTTTTTTTTATTTCAGGCCAATTTGTGATAGAATATGTGGGTGAATTAATAGACGAAGAAGAATTCCAGCGTCGTATGAGAAGGAAACACGAAGTGAGAGATGAGAACTTCTATTTTCTTACATTGGACAAAGAGAGGGTTATTGACGCGGGGCCTAAAGGGAATTTTGCTAGGTTAGTATTTTATTAGTTTCACACTGTATTCCACATAATATAGAAGGGTAGACTGAGGGAACCCTTTGTTAAGACTCCGTTTAACACGCAGTGTCAAATTTTCGTGTTTTGTGGCGGAAGTTAACGCTGATTTTTTATCTTGTTACTAGAGCGAGGAAATGAAAGAATTAAATAAATAATTCATTTCCCTGAGTTAGAATCGAACCCACAAAAATCGCTGGTCCATCCAAGTTTTCATTAAAGCATGGGGGCGAATGTAAAGTTAACAAACGAGTACATATATAATGACTTTTTTTTCTTGTTCGTTTTAGATTTATGAATCACTCATGTGAACCAAATTGCGAGACGCAAAAGTGGACTGTGTTGGGAGACATACGTGTCGGTCTGTTCGCTTTATATGATATATCTGCTGTAAGTTGTATTTTCTTTTTTTACTCATATTTATTTGTTTTTTTTATAGCATCACGCTGTATCCTGAACATACGCAGAGGGAACCTGGCAACCTACTGTTAAGATACTCCATTCCTCATTAAAACACTTTCGTTTCTCACTTTTGGCCGCCGCACTTTGCCTCGTTTTGAAAGCGAGGAAATAATCAATTTATATATTAAATTTTCATTCCTTCGTGTGGGAATCGAAACCATAACCTGCCGCGATTACAGCCGCACCTGTGCTACTAGCCTTTGTTATAATTATATTGAGGAGAAAACAAATATCTTCGTAATTTATAATTGTTTTTTCAAATTTAAAATAAGAAAATGCATTTAAAAAAATTATAAATATTGGATACATATTTTTTACTTTTTAAATATATTTGTTACATTTACTAAATTTTTATTTACCTTACAGAACAGTGAGTTAACATTCAATTATAATTTGGAGTCTGCTGGCATTGAGAAGAAACAGTGTATGTGCGGCGCTAAACGCTGTTCCGGATATATAGGGGCTAAGCCGAAACAGGTGATTGATTTTACTTTTTTTTAGCTTCATTCAGCATTTAGCAAATAGCATAATAGGCAGAAAGATTTCAATTTACAACGGTTTTATTATTGTATATGTTACTTAGTACTTTTTTACATAAATATTGATTAAAGCTGTTTAAAATATTTGTCATTCTATAAATAATTATATATTAAAAACTGTACTTCTTAAAATAAAAAAGTATATTCATAAAATATTATATTAATTCTCAAAAATATTGTCACAGGATGATCAACCAAAGAAAAACAAACTACAAAAACGTGTGTACAAAAAAAGGCCAAAAATAGAAGATTCACCGTCATCAAGTCAAAGGCCAAAAAATCGAATCGGCCGACCGTACAAACCTAGGG
Source organism: Heliconius melpomene melpomene (assembly GCA_000313835.2). Classification (NCBI taxonomy): domain Eukaryota; kingdom Metazoa; phylum Arthropoda; class Insecta; order Lepidoptera; family Nymphalidae; genus Heliconius; species Heliconius melpomene. Next base: position 47,959 of record HE671602.1, on the reverse strand, counting down.
AACTAACCGACATTGAAAAAGATTTATTAATAATAAAAAATGCTACTTCGTTATCAAGCGATTCAGAATGTAGTGGACGTCTTAGTAGCTTAGATAGCACTAAAGATAATAGGAGTCTCAAAAGAAAAAAGATATTCGATGATATATCCCCGAAAAGAATTAAGATGGAGTTCGAATGAAACAATGAATCGGATTCAGTCATGATGAATCACGATTAATCATAAATAATCATGATTCTTTAAGAAATATGGCAAGGTTTTGTTATGAATCGTGACCATGAATCAAAATGTGAATCAGATATAATCATATAATGTCGGGATTTTATGAAGTGGAATGTATAAATAATAAATTTATTTACTTGTATATATGCTTTACATATCAGCTGCTAATAAACACGTTTTATGATTTTTTGTTTTAATTTAAATATATTATACAACTTCATTCTGTATGCGGCAGACAGCAGGGTAGACAGAGGGAACCTAGTGTTAAGGCACGCCGTTCTCCAATTTCCGCCGAATTCTGGAGTATTTGCGTGCTGAGTGGCAGAACTCAACGCCGCGCTTTGCCACGACACCACAATGAAGAAATGAAAATATTATTTTTTTTATTTCGAGTGGGAATCGAACACAACCTGGCGCGTTTGCAGTCGCACTGTGTCCCCGAATAGACTATTTATTTTTAATATTTAGGACGCAAACGAAGCTTCGTCCTTTAAGTATTTTTAGAATGTAGTCAAATTATACAACATTTTTACATGAAATTTACATTCCCTTACCATACCGTAAAAAGCGTGAAACCACTAACCCCAGAAAGCACTGGTTCAAATTAAAAACATCAACCACGTTGTTTTATAAAGTAGTAGTTTAGTTTTTTTAGCTTTACGCTACACTCGTATATAGTTCAACAGTGTTGACAGAGAACCTAGAGTCAAGGCACTGTTGTTTAATACCAAAATGGAAACCGATAAGACACTCCGTTCCTAATTAAACACTTCTATTCCATACTTTCCTTTGAATTTTTGAGGCGTTGAGTGGCGGATCACAACGCCGTGGTTTTGGTTCGTTACCAGAGCTAAGTAATGAAAATGATAAATATTTCACTCTCACAACTGTCGAGTTCCCCCAATCACTGGGCTATAATGGCATGAACACAAATATTCTATAAAAATCTTATTTATATAACACACAATTGCCAAGAAAATTCATAAAAAATTACTAGTTTTCTCAGATGAACATTTTACCATAATAAAAATAAACCCACGAGTTTAAATACATTGCGAGTGGAGGTACGGGCCACGCTTCGTATAGTAACAGAATTATCGCAAGGCAATATCTCGCCGCGAGCTGTACACAATATACTTATTTAGAAGAACCGACGTCGGTGAGAAAACAAATTATATTATGAATTTGCATGAAGGAGAAACATTTTGGTGTATTTTTATGAAATTGAGTTAAAGTTTTTTTTTGTTTTAATGCATGAGAAACAGGGAACTTTATATTAAAAATGTTCCCCAAGCACATCAAAATTGCATGTCGAGTGTTGGAACACAACGCCGCGTCTTGTCTCGCTACCATAGCGACGAAATGAAAACAGAATAAACAGTAGTATAAATTCCCCAAACTGAGTCGTGAGTACTGTGTACAATCAGAAGTTAGGCCTACGCCACGACCTATCACTATGTATATATTTCATAAATAACTTAATTTAAGAATATAGAGGCTGGTTTAAACTGTAAACATCGAAAACCGTCTCAAAATTTACATGTACAAGAGCTTACATACTTAATGTAAATTTAACATAATATTAATAATTAATAATATTTCACGACCGACAATATTCGGTACTAACTCTTAAATATATTACTAACCCTAAGATAATTTATTTGCTTCGCTCTGGTTGTGTCGAGGCAAATTGCGGCGTTGAGTTCCGAGGGAGTGACAATTTTAATTGTACTGATTGTCTTAAAGTTAGGTTCCCCTGCCTATTCTTCTAAATAGGTAAAAACTGACATAATATGTAAATATCTGTTACAGCTTACATAAGTAAGAACAACAATAAATAAAATTTACAACCTGATGCGACGTCGAAATACATAAAAACGAGAATACATGTGATTAGTAACTTTTGTATATAAAACAGGATTACTCCAACCAAAGCTGATGTAGAAACATACAACTTTGAAATTATTCAAATTTTCTTTTTTGTCACTTGTTTTATTTATTGAACAAAATTTAAATATATTTGTATTTATTATTTTTTGCTTAGCGCATTAATGCTTCTTATTCGGGTGTCGATGTATTCTGTTTAAAAGTTTTTCATAATATAATTTTTCACAAACATTTTGATTTTGATTGAGTATCTAAGATCAATAATTTTATTTATTTACTTATTTTTTAGTTTCATACTTTATATACGCTATGAACAATAAATAACTACAACAAGAACTGTTATAATATTTTTTCGTAATCTCCATTAAAAATGAACATGACTATTACAAAAAAATCAGCTTCACATTTATCCCGCACATTGAAGTATAGGCAGAGGGAATCTATCGTTAAGACTCCCCGTTCTCCATGGTTCACTGAATTCTCAAGTCATTGCGGCTTATGAAGGCTTCTGGAGTCGCATTTAACATTGCGTGTTAAGTGCGACTCCAGACGCCTTCATAAGCCTTGACACCAAAGAAAAAGAAATTAAAACATAAATTTATATAAATATTTCATTTTCTCAAGTGGGAATCGAACACACAACCAGCCGCGTCTACAGTCACACACCTGTCTCCCTGCGCCACGACTGGCTTCTATAACAAAAATATATCATTTTCATACCATTATACCCAGTAGATACACATAATAGTTATATTCACGTCAACTAACTTTCGGTAATGGTTGCCTCTCCCGCCTCTCGTTACCGGCGCGGGTCAAGAGCCACAATTTGCTTGCTCTACCTCTACTGTTACCTTTGCCTTTGATATCTAGAAATAGATTCTGAAATCTAAAATCTAGACATAGTTTAGATTTAACTATTTGAATCATTGTTGTTTTTAAACAACTAGTTAGTAATTATTTTCTTTTTTTCGCTAAATCCTGCATATATTAGTGTAGGTTGAGGGAATCTAATGTGAATACATTGTTGAATGGCGGAAATAAACGCCACGCTTTGTTTTTTTATAAAAAGAAGTCTTTCCCGTTTCCCCTGCCTATCTTGCTATGTATGGGAAACAGCGTGAATCTAAAATTAAAAAGAAAACAAAAAAGAAATATTTAGGACCTCAAATTATTTTCATTGGACCACGGGATTCTCTATGCAATTGTCACAAATTTCATAATATATATTTTTGATAAATTTTCCAAGCGGTATCTGAACCCACACACCACCTCCACAACCACTCCATCCAAGTAACTTACCTTAAAACCTTTACACATCTGAAATAACAAACTAGCCACTAAGTACTAACGAACGTTATCTTAGTATTTACCTATGACCTAAGCAGAGCTTTCCAAACAGGGACTTCTAAGATGTTCGTGGAAGTGAACTTACGAAAGCTACTTCTAGTACTAATCAATATTTAATCAATCACAACTTTTATGTATCTAACCTAGAGAGACTTGAGGATATTATGATAAATTTTCTTAGAATAGTGTTAAGAGTATTGAGGCCAGATGTGGAGCAGGTGCACAGACGTGCGACTGTAAACGACAGCTCTGGGTTCGATTTCCATTTGAGAATGAAATATTTAATATATATAAAAGGAATTTCAAGAAATTCTCTTTTACTTTATCGCTTTTTATTGCTCCCTTGCACTCCCTAACCTACCTTCAAAATTCGATCGTTTGTGCACACGGCACATTTATAGATTATTATAGACAGAAATATATAACAATCAAGCAAATATCTATCAATTTTCAATAAAATATTAAATATTTAGTAAACAAATCTATATTTCATAGTGAATAAAGCATTTCTTGTTTTATCGCGCCACGATTGTGCAGGCTCGAGTCACTTGACCCGCTGTTATCGGGCTCGAAGGACCACTTGTGGCTTACAATTTGAAATACAAAGTTACTGTTTTGCACTTTTAAGCCTAGCTTATAAAAACTTGGCTTTAAAAGCTCAATAATTTCATATTTTTCAACCTAACTTAGAAAGATTTAATTTTTTTGTTTAGGTTTTCCCCAAATACTTTGGACACGTGTGATTTTTCATTTGCTACTTTAAATAATCTGTAAACGCGATGGTTGTAGATTCGAGCCCCATCTGGGACAATGAATTGTTTTGATTTTCTCACTCTAATAAGAAAAACTGCGGCGTTGTGTACCGCCATTTAAAAAATTACGATTAAGATTTGAAGCCACAACCTCCTTCTCCTTATTACTGATAAGATATTTAATTAATTATTATAATTCAAACATAACATTGCTATACTTTTATGATAATTAATTAGAAACATTCACTAGAAATTAAACAACATTTGTTTTGATATGTCAAAATATTTATATTATTTTACATCGGTTAGAAGTCAAAGCAAAGATAAGCAATTGAACTTGTTCTTAGTATAATTAACAATTTTAATTGACTGCCGCGCACAACTTTCGGATACTTTGCTTACTTGGAAGTTCCTTTTAAATTTGATGTGGTATTATATATTTAATACTAGATTTTATGAGACATCCGTAGCGCAGTGGTAGTGTCTGATTGCCTGCGGTTGGGAGTTCGATTCTCACACTGTGCCAAGAATTATTATCATTTTCTCGCCCTGACAACAAGACAAAGTGCGGCGATGAGATCCATCACTTAACACGCAATGTCTTCAAAATTGGACGGAAAGTGAGGAACAAAATATTAAAATTAGTTAATTTTAATCTTACCCAGGACACCTATCCTATCCTACCTAGCCATGCGGCAAAAATAAAGACACACTATTTCCCAAAACTTATTCCCTTTTTCGGTTTTGGAAACATTGCATATTGAGTGGTAGTACTACGAAGAAATAAAAATATTACATTCTCTGTGTTGGAATCGAACCTACAACCATTATCGCTGAGCCACGACGGCTAATATACGTTCTGTTCGGAAACATGCCGCTTCACTAGGATTATCTTTCAGTAGTGTCCGCAGAATACTGCATAGAGACCTTAAATTTCACCCATACAAGATTCAGGTAGTGCAAGAATTAACAGTTAGAGACTTAGACACACGAACAAATTTATGCCGCGACATTCAGCAGATCCCCCGCACTGCTGTTTTGATCTTCAGTGATGAGGCACATTTTCACCTCGCCGGAACTGTCAACAAACAGAATTTTCGATACTGGGCTGAGAATAACCCACGAAACCTACACGAACGACCACTTCACAGCCCTCGAGTGACAGTGTGGTGCGCTATTGCAGAGTTTGGTGTGTGGGGTCCCTATTTTTTTGAAGAAGATGGTCAAGTCGTCACAGTTACCTCTGCTCGGTATTGCGACGGAAAAGGTGTACACGCATCGTCCCCGAACCATCGATGAACTGAAGGCTGCAATCACGGAAGAAATCAATGCTATTCCGCTGAATATGACTCGACGAGTAATGGACAACTTCCGGGAAAGGCTTCAGCAGTGTGTGGTCAATGGAGGTAGACATTTACAGGATATCATTTTTAAAACCAACTAAATTAAAACTGCATGTTATGTGCTTTCAAACAATAAAATAATTTTTACTGCATGTCGCTTTGTTTTTAATACACACCTTATTGAAATCGGAAAGTTCAATATGACCCACCCTGTACTTAATATTCATTTACCATATCCATATATTTGATATTTGATAAAGAGTACAAAGTTTACACATGTCACAGGAGCTTGGCAGGAGGTGAGACGATAAGACTAAAGTTACTTTATATTACTTACTGTTTTATATAACGTAACGAGTTACGTAGAATACTTAACACAAACATTTCTAATTACGAAATGTAGAAATTGCTTCAAAAATAATATATATAAATAATATATCTGTATTTTAATAAATATTTCATTGGTTATCCGATAGATTTTTAACAATATTTTTTTTAAAAAGAAGCCTTTACTGTAAACGTAACGATGGTGGGTTCGATTCCCACTCAGGGGATCAAGCAATGTCTCGAAAGTTAAGCGGATGGAGTAGAATTTTTACAAGTTGGTTCCCTTTGCCTAACCTGCTATTTGCGGTCTATAGCATGACTTTATTTTTTATAAGAGATTAAATTTCACAACCAATATTATGTATTTAAAAATATATATATGAAAAGTTTAAGTTTATAATAAAAAAATATTTCCTTCAGTTGTTAGTGAAGTGTAAAACTCTAAAAAGATTGGCTTTCAGAAATTTACATTGTACATTCATGCTCATTATTCTGAAATGAGTTGATCTTTTTCTTTTAAAACGCGTTAATTTTAGGTTTTATACTTTTACCCATTATATTTAAATAATTAGTTTCATTGGTTTGTCTTCCACTTCACAGCATTCATTGAAAGGACCTTCAAGACCACAGCGTTGTTACTTTAAAACTGTTTATGATCACCAAGAAATAAAGAAACACTGAAAAAATAAAATTAAAGATTTTCAGGATGGGAAAATTTAGGTATTTTATTTTTTGTTGGTGGAAAAAACGCAGATAACAGATTCAACAATTACATGGATTTATTAATGTGTAGGAGAGAAAGAGAGAGATACAAAAATATAAAAATATAAAAACGCTATACTTTTTTGCCTACTTTTCGCCAAATTCTTGGGTCATTGGGTGTTGAATGACGGATCTCACTTCCGATCGAGAATTGAACCCACTGCCGTCGTGTTAACAGTTGCACGCTTGTGCCTCTTATAGTCAATTAAACATCATATTTTTTTTGATAATAAAAGAAACTACATAATTTTGAAAAAACATATATATCAAATTGTAATATTCTAACAACATTGATTATCGACAGTCATATAAGTACATCAACGCAAGCTAGCAAAGCAAAATGCAAAAATATTTGACTTACAACAGTTCCAGGACAAAGACAACATAACTCTAACGACGTGCTTCATAATCTTCTCCTCCTCTTTCAACATTTTCCAAATAAAACTGGTAATGTTACATGTGACAGACATACAGTTGTAGAGAAACGCGTACCAGACGAACACGTGGATCATGAGATAACTTGACTAGAAGAAGAAACATTATGCTGAAGTAGTTCAAATGTTTTTTTTGCTTTAGCTTCAGGCTTTTGTATACCGCACATTACAGGGGCAAAGTCAAAGGGAACCTGAGAACCTAGTGTTAAGATATTTCGTTCCCATTAAGTCACTTCCGTTCCCCACTTTCCTCCAATGTCTGGAGGCATTGCGTGTTAAGTGGAGGTATTCAGTATCATCAAATCATTTTGTACCTCCAGAATTTGCTTCGTTACTTGAGTGAGGAAATGACAATAAAATATATTTTCTTCCTCGAGTGGGAATCAAACAATCAACATGTATAATAGTGGCACGCACTCCCCCACATATCGTTTTGAACGGAATTTAAAGTCTACATACCAGGTTTAATTTTTCCATTGTCTTAAAGAAACTATTATAATAATGAATAATCACCATTGCTACTCCAAAAAAAAGTATCCCACAAGAAAACATAAGCACTGTAGCTGTCAATATATAAATTATTTTGCTAGTTTGATAAAAAACATCATCCTTGTCCGAAAAGAAATCTGATACAACTTTATCTGCCGACTGTATCAGAAGCATTGACCACATCTGAAAATTTTACTATTTAAAATTCAAAGGAATTATATTATTATATTTTTAACGTATATAGAACAAGAAAATTACAAAAAAAGTAAAATTTTATAACCATTATCACAACAAATAATGAGAATTTCCAAAATGGTTGTCCTGGGACAGCTTTATTTGGAATTATAAACAGTTTTTACATACGACAAAGTAAGCTCAAATTAACTTATGACAAGTTCATTGTGAAGCTCCAGATTTTGTCGTTACAGAACCTAAGTAGCGTCTAGGGAGTGATAGTCGGTTAAAATGGATGAGAAATTCTTATATCTATGCAAGTATATTACGCTATATATACAGAAATATATATAAATATTAAATATGTAATAAAATACAAATATATGTTCAAACACTCCGTTTCCTTCGCACTGACGAATTTCAAGACGTTGCGTATTAAGTGTCTTTGTGTTCACATATATTTAGTATTTCGTTAAAAATCTTTTTTACAGTCGGATTTATTATTGTCTTTATAACATTTCTAATATTAATCAAATCCAGAATAGATTAAATACAATTATAGTGTTTAATCTATTCTGGATATATCAATAAATACGAAAAATAAATACGTAAAATTTATACATTTATATTAAAACTAGCGACCCTCTTGCGGCTTCGCCCGCTTTTACTACTGGATTATTCATATAATGTATGTTTGCAAAGAACTTAAGATAATGTGAAAATTAATTAAACCCTAATGCAACCCGCATTTTCGTAGTTTTAATAAGGATTTTCCAATTGTTTTACACAGCTAGGATTTTTTAGTAGGTACCGTAATTTTAAATCTGTGCTACTAATCTTTTCAAGTACTTATTAAAATATATTTAAATGACTATTTTTAGATAGTTAAATGACTATTTTTAAATGGAAGAAATTATAAACAAAAACCTACCTACTAATAACTACTACAAAAAATATGAAACCAAATATATCGCGCTGAAATAATACATTCAACTCCAATTATCCAATACGTGCAAACGCATCTAGATCTTCGTTGCTATAAAGGCAGGCGGGTTTTTTTTCGAGCTTGTGGTTAATGCTGAAGAGGGTATTCTGTCCCTGATGAAAAGCAAGCACTACGTGTCTGCCTGTGAGGAAAATTAAATAGAATGCATCGGCCGGGAATCGAACCCGGGCCGCCCGCGTGGCAGGCGAGCATTCTACCACTGAACCACCGATCCGTGTAAGGCAGACGGATGCGGCGGACGCATGCCGAGTGGCGAGCCGTTTCGCATCAAGGATTTTTTGATATTGTAACAACTTCTAAAGTACTTATTAAAATGAAAAACAGTAAAAGACAGTTTTGATCTACATTAAATGGCCAACGTAACTAATATACTTATTTATATACTGAGAGTAAGGGATAAGTGAAACTTGAGTAACATACAGCTGATGTGTCAACGGCGGGATGTGTCAACAATTAAATGCGTTTTTCTGTAAAACTATTCGCAATTTCGAAATAGCGTAAAAAGCAAATTTTATCTTCGTTTAACGTAGAAAATTAATAAAGTATTTTAAAGGATAAGGATTAATACCATTATGGAAAAATATGACTCACAATAAAAAAAAAATATATTGAAATTATTATTTTTAGACAGAAAAATGATCACTACACGTTATTCTTAAAAGATACGAATATGCCGTCGCGGACTTTTTTGTACATCTTATTAAGAGGAACGGAACGGAAAAAAATAATGTACTCCAGTACATTATTTTCATGTAGTACTTACCATTAAAGCAGCGCATGCGCGAAAGTGTCTCAAAGGGTAGGACTTTATACATATTTATCGTATTTATGTAAATTTATATAAGAATGTACAAATAACAAACTATATATAAACCTTCTACGAAAAATACTCGACCTAATGGTGAAAACCGCATCAAAATCCGTTGGGTGGTTTAGAAGAAGAAGAGTTAGAAACAACAGACAGACACGAAAAGCGACTTTGTTTTATAAGATATAGGATAGGATACAATCAAACTCACCATAGTAAGTACACCGATGGCTATCACGGCGAGTTTCAACGGTACACACACGCAGCATTTCGTCTTATAGCCAATGCTGTCTACGGGCGACCGCCTTATCGACGACACCTTGTATTCTATTGAAGGCACAGGTGGAGGACAATGACAGAATTTCCACCTGAATAAATAATACTAGCATTTATCTGCGGCTTGTTGTGTATGACACATGACACATGACACGCACTGGAGGTATCTTTGAGGTATAGTGAATATATAATAATGGGTACATTGAAATGATTACTTATGTTAACCTATAGTTAGTAAGCTCTATGTTCTAAGCATTATCCAGTTTTCGATTGTCTTGTTACGCTGTGCCACTGGGCTACAAAAAAAATTGGAAACGGAATGTCTTAATACTATGTACTTTCCTTGGCTCCCTCTGTCTAATCTAGTATGTGCGGGATACAGAGTGAAGCTGAAAAAATTATATTACTATATTTCAATACTGAACTACCTCTATAGCAGATGATACACTGCGCCATAATGGTGGCCGTAAACTTTATAATTTTGATTGGCAACACTTTAATTGTCAAAGTTTAAGAAATAACTATGGGTCGTATTTCACACAACGACGAACCTCATAAATTTACTTCATCCAACTCCATATTATATGTGTCTATGTTACAATTATATTTTGAAAGTCAAATATCTAAGAAAGTTATAATATATTTTGTAAGATGTTAGATTATGTACGTCAGGGATACTTAGAAATTATTCTGACACTAAATATATATTCTTGAGGCTCAGTACAAGGATCCTGGAAACCTAAGACGATGAAGAGAAGACACTCCGTTCTAGAGCTTAGAAATGATAATATTAAATATATCATTAGGGCACAAACGTGCGACTGTAAACGTAACCGACAGGTTGTTGGTTTGATCTAAACTTGAGCAAATAAAATATTGAATGTTTTCATTCTGTTGCTTTGGTAACGATGCAAAGCGCGGCGTTAAGTTCCGCTGCAGTACTCGCAATACTTTTAGAGTTCGGCGGAAAGAACGCTAACACTAGGTTCCCTCTGCCTACTCTGCCATATGTGGAATACAGCGTGAAATGGAACGGTCAAAATTTCACAAGAAAAGTCCACATTTTAGTACTAATGCCACTATAATAATGAATACACGCGGTTGAACTTTCATAAAAATATAAAATGGTACCAACGATTTTATAAAGCACATTTCTTTTCATGCACGAATGCCTGTTCTGGCTTGCGTTTGAGTTCTTTCCATGGTATTGTGTAAAGAAATATAACTGAAAACCAAAGAAAATAAAGATATTTAATAGATATTTAATTTTACAATATCTTATATGGTTATGTTATACTAGTAATTTTGACAGTCACAATATTTACACATTTATGTCTTAATAGACATCTCTAATTATAAAATAAGGTTTCATTTTAATGTATGAAAAAAAGAAAAACATAAAAATAAAAACTGAGACCGTTGACACTCGAGGAGACGTAATATTGTATTTATTCCATTTCTTCGCCCTGGTGTCGAGGTAGCGCAGCGTTGAGTTCCGCTACTCAACACGCAATGCCTTCAGAATTCGGCGGAAAGTAGGGAACGGAGTGTTTTAACACTAGGTTCCCTCTGCCTACCCTGCTGTGTGCGGGATACAGTGTGAAACTGATTTATTTATTTACATATTCGAAGTTAGAATATGTCATTTACATACGCGGGCGAACTAAATATTTGGATTTAAATCTACAACCATCTATTTAAATGAAACAAGTAACAACTGTGCCACAATGGTGATTCTATAGTAATATTATAATGTGAAAAATTTATGAATCTATTACGTGACATCCCTCCCATATGCAGGTCAAGAGATCTCTCGTAATAAGTGGCCACCGTACGTCACTCATGTGATGGGTATCTATACCTGTTTATATGACCTTCAGAAGCCAGAGGCCACTCGTGGCTCAGGGACATGGCGTGTCGGTCTTGGCGTTACTGTAAACGCGATAGGTTGTGGCTTCGATTCCCGTTCGAGGAAATCAAATATTGAATATTTTCATTTCCTCGCTCTGATAACGAGACGTTCAGCTGCGATCTAAAATTCGGCGAAAAATTTTAATAAATAAAATTTTAAAATATTTTTTTAAGGAAATAGGAACCTAGTGTTAAGACATTTCCATTCCCCAATTTCCGCCAAATTGTGAAGGCATTGCGTGCTCAGTGGGGGATCTCAACGCCACTCTTTTACCTCGTTGCTAGACCGAGGAAATAAAAATATGAAATATTTCATTTCCTCGAGTGACAATCGAACCCACAATCTGTCGGTGTTATAGTCGCATGCTTGTGCCCATGTGCCACAACTGGCCTGAAATATAAATTTATAGATATTTTAAAATAAATATATCGAAAGCCACAACTCTCTGTAGCATTATATCTAGTATCACAATTTTAGACGCTGAAATACCTAAATGTTCCTTTATGGAGCTGGATAGCGGCCAACACTTGTTAGCTGGCGTTAAGTTCAATTTATTATATTATTACTTTTTGTTTATTCCTTTTATAATATAATTATGAGGAAAAATTGTTTTATAGGATACATCTAGGACATAAATTATTTGTTTTTGTTAAAAAAGGAAAATTAATTATTTTTATTTATATTTATAAGGATGGAGTAATGGTAATTTAATATCAGGTCGTCGGGGTGCATGGGGGAAGCGTGCACAAAAACTGTAAAAGCGGAAAAGAGTGTCTTAACTTTAGAAGCTAAAAAAAGAACAATGAATTTTCTCATAAATTATTTGAAACAACCACCATTACCTCCTTTAGTCTATCAACCCTTAAAATAGATCACATATCGATTTCTTACACGGAAATAGTATTTACCGTTTGCGGCATTATAAAATATTCGTTGAAATTACTCTATCTATTGTACTAGGTCAAGGTGGTTTTAAGTGATTCTTTTATGTATATATTTTTTGTTTTGTACTTATAGTATATAGTTTTTCTATTTAAAGCAAGCAAGCACGAAAGCGAATAAAAATCTGCGGTTCAGTCAACAACACTCTAAAACTATAAATAGTCGTCGGTTTGATTCCCTTTCGGGGGATTGAATTATTTTCAATTCTTCGCTGTAATAAGAAAATAATACACGGCGATAAGTTCCGCCGTAGTGCGTGGGGATTCCTCTGCCTACCGAGCTATATGAGAGAAATAACTAAATAAAAAAATATTTTTATTTACAAGCACAGAAGCCAGAGCAGGCCGTTAGTTTTCAATTAACGGGAGATATTCTACGAAGAATTTGACCTTTAAACTTCGCATACTACGAGTATACCTATGTATAGTACGTATGTAAGTTGTGCTCATTACTTGCATTCCATTTGTCAATTACTTTTTACAATATTTCAAACGGACGACATTTTTTTGTAAATAGTCAAATATTTAAGAATAAGATGCTTATAGCAGGGTAGGCAGAGGGAACCTGGGAATCTAACGTTAAGACACTCCATTCTTTATTAAGACATTTCCGTTCTCCACATTCCGCCGAATTTTCGAGGCATTGCGAGTTGCGGAACTCAACACCGTGCTTTACCAAAGCGAGAAAATGAAAATATTTATTATTCCATTCTTCTGAGTGTGTGTTTTTAAATATTTTTTTACTTGCAGGTATCTCATATCTATCTGCATATACAGCTTAGCCATCCGCCTACTTTTGCAATATTACATATTGATTGCAATCCGGACACAAGTCCCGTGTCGCCTTATAAGTAAAATGTAATAATTTCTTTGATTAATAGTTAATCCTACAACTATTATGAATAAAATTAGGATCTCTTAAAAAAACCAGCTACTTCCTTCATAGCAGCGGAGGCAAGGGAACCTAGTGTTAAAGCCTTCTCTTCGCCGCGCACTGCCGGTTTTTTAGCGAAAAGGGCGAAACGCAACGCCGTGCTTTATCTGCCAGGACGGGTAAATGTAAATGAAAATAATTTCAGTACAATCCACAGAGTGGATATCGAACCCACAAGCGTTGCGTTTTTAGACAGAGACTATCTCACGCTGCGACGGCCTGTTTTACTCACAAAGCCTATAAAGTACATTTCTAAATATTTCCCATCCATATTTACAACATAAGCATAAAAATAACATAAACATAACATAAAAATAAAAAACCATACCGCAGCCAAGTATCGATAGTCGATAGTAGAGCACACTCAACAAATTCGAGCGCACGATAAAATATTCAGAGAGCTTCTCTTATTATGCCCCCGTTAGACTCGCTTCAATAGATTGGACAGTATCTTTATAGGGTTATATTCTAATATATCATAGTTTCAGCTTGTTTTAAGCTTGTTAAAGATAGGGGGAAATGTTCAATTTAAAATTAATCTGGCATTGGAAAGGCCTTTATGGCGCAACGAAACAGCATATGACTGTGAATATGATGGGTGTGAGTTCAATCTTCACTCAGCTAAATGATAATATTTTAATTATTTTCATTTCCCTAATAAACAAAGCACGACCTTGAGTTTAGCTATACAATCCACAATGTTTCGAAAATTGGGTGGCAAGCAAGGAATGTCTTATAACAGCAACGTAGTTCACCCTCATATCCAACCGAAAACCATCCGGGTGGACTGCTCTCATCCATGCGCTGATTGAAGATTAGTACACTGTGGGACAATGACGTCGAGCCCAGGTATAATCTCAAATTATGCTGGCCAAGTTAGACCATTTTTTCTATCAATTTTTCAATCCCCTTAAGCCTTAACTTCGCTTCACATAAATAACCTCTTCTAATGTCGTGTTTCTGCGAAAATATAACACAGAACAGCATTTGTTACTTTATTGTATAAGTAAATATTTAGAAAAACATTAAGTTCTCGACAAGTTCAGTTCAGGAGTTCCCTCCGGTGTATTTATTACATTACGCCGGAGACAAGGGGTAAGGGCTGGAACGTCTCAACTTAAATTAACTTAATTATTTACTTTAAATTTATGTAGCGGCTTATAACTAGTGCTTCTGCCTACGTGTAAGTTAAGTCGTTAGAATATGTTTTAAATGGTTAAGTGACGTGGGAAGAAATGGATGAGTGGGAGTATTTTAAAGAGGGAACCTAGTGATAAGACATTCCGTCCCCCATTCTCCGTGTAATTCTTGGCGGAGTTCAACCCCGCGATGTATCTTGTTACTACAGATAGAAATTGAAAATAAATTATTCCCCCGATCTGGAATTAAACCCACAGCGTAGCGTTTAAAGATAGACACTGTGCCGCTGCACCACGACAGCGTGCTTTAGATAATAAAAAGTATGGACCAAATATCTATGGTAACCGAAGAAAAAATAATAAGAAAAATATAATAATTTTAAAATATATTTAATTCAACATCAATTGAATTCATCCAATAAAAGGAGTGGCGTAGTGGGTTAGCTTCTGGCTGTGAACGCGACGGTTGTGGATTTGATTCCATTAGGGAAATCATTATCTTTGATTTATTTGCATTTCCACGGAGTTAAGTTAACACGTTATATCTAGAAATTACGCGGAAAATTGAGCTCGAAAAGTTGGCTAATATTTACCTCTACACCAATTAAATCTAAACAAAAAGCAAATACGAAACGTTTGAAAATAACATTTATTATTTTAAATATTACCAAAAGCTTTTAAATTTAATATACTTTTTTTTATATAAAATTAATAAAGATTTTTAAAACGAAATAAAGATGGGAATATTTCTAAGAATTCTTGTTTATAATTCATCAAAGAGGTGTTGTCTACGAAATGGAAGATAAACATTGCGTGTACTAGGTAACGTTTCAATTATTTTGTTTTAAAAGAAAACATTTATCTCGCATCTTTTTTTTGTATAAAATAAACTGAAATATAAAAAATATAACAAGTTGTTTATTTTTGCTGATGTTTCGCCCGAGGTTATTTTGAAATTGAACCGTTGTTTATAAGTTGTGAGTATGCACTCATTTTGTATGAAATGAACTACAAACGTATATTTGTATGTATTTGTACGGGTGTATGCAAACCACGTAATCAAAATCTATAGGGTATTTTGTGTAGTCTTATACATATGAAATTTGGCAAAAAAAAACTGTAGAAAGGAAATTTATATTTATATTACAGACATTTATTTCACACGAAAAGTGTGCATGTTCATATTCGCCCAAAAAACGACGTATTATTATTAATTTATACCATATTCAATTATATTAACAATAGTACGGTATGTCCCTGCGACGCAGTTTGATTGAGCTAGCACTTACCACTTTGAAATTCAGATTACGCTCTTGAATTATACGAGCAGGTGCAGTACGGAGAGCGCGTTCTCGTTCACTTACTACTATTATATGTTATATCATTTTACATGTTTAACACATATATATGTAACGTATGTAGTGCAGTGGCTATTTGTGATTGTGGTTCTGGGATCGAATTCGCACTTTTCGACCAAATTTCGACATATTGGATGTTAAATGTCTTAATTCAACGACATGCTTTGTTTTCAAAGCAGAGCGAGGAAATTTAAATAAATACTTGAGCATCGAGTTAAGTTTAATTATAACATTTAAAAGTTATTAGCTAAAGGCTAATAATAGTTACCAAATTTTGAAATTGTAAAAACCTTCTGATATTACATATATGTTCTAAATTACTATGGTAAAAATGTTTTTTGTCTCTCTTAATAATTTGTCTAATACGCTGTTTGCAAGTTTAGACTCTAAACCGAACCGAAAAGTTAACAAAACAAACATACACGAGTTAGATCTAATCATCCACATCGATTGTAGTGAAGCAGAACGGCGAAGCACTCTCAATATCGGTGGTTACATAAGTTGGCTCTTTCTTGGCAGCACGCTGCTGCGCTATGCGGTTGTAGTTATTAGATAATTAGTCTCTTTGCTAATAAATCTTACTTAAGTAAAGTGTAGTTGTGTTGCAAGGAAATTATTGGAATTTTGTATGGAATTGCAGGAAATGGGGAATGAAGAATTCACTAAAAAAACAAATTTCTTACTTTAAGAGATTCGTACTTTAAATACAATGTTATTTGTCTATGCTCGTATATACGTAAAATTTAAATTTAAATAATTTCCTTTTCCCTCATTTAGTAGACAAAGCGCGGCGTTGAGTTCCGCCACTGTGTAGGCATTTATTCGAACATTGGGTGGAAACGGTACTCCAGTATCTTAACACTAGGTTCCCTCTGCCTATCCTACTTTATGTGGTAAGCGTCAACTTAGAAAAACAACTAACCAAGAAGGGCTAAAATTATAACTTCGCGTAGGCATACGTAGCAAGTCGTAGCAAAATGTCGTCGACATTTAAACCATGTAGAGGTGAATAAACGAAGTAACAAGTGTACAAATTATTATTAATATTAAAAAAAAATAAGCATTACGCTCTATCCCAGATATAGTAAGGTAAGTAGAAGGAATCTAGAAACTTAGTATTAAAACACTCTCTTCCCTTTAATACACTTCCGTTTCCGCAAGTTCCTCAAGAATTTAAGACATTGCATTTTGAATGGTGGATGTCACTATGTCTTACCACAAGGGAGAAATAAATATAGTTTTTTTGCCCTGGTTGGGGATTGAATCCACAACAAACAATTTACAGTCATACTCTATTAGACTACGCTAGGCCGATCTCAAAAATATAATATAAAATATAAATAAATACAAGATACTATTTTAGAAATTTTTTCATAAGCAAACTATTTATTCTTATCAAGACTATTTTAATAATATTAAAATGCGTCTTTTGTTCATAGTAAAGAACGTTGCTTGCATTTGCAGTCTTGCAAAGAAGCTATTTTATAAAGGTTACTATTAAATTCTTATTCTATTATGGCGCAGTGTGACTGGTATCTGAATCTAAGTGATTTCTCTCCCTAAAAACATTTTTTTTTCAGCTAGGCAAAGGGAGCCTAGTATTAAGACACTCCTCTCTCCACTTTTCGCCGAATTCTGGAGGCATTCTTTCCAGGTCGATACAACCAGGGTACCTTCAAAAAGCGCGTCCATCCATCTCCACCTTAGAGATACTGTTATTACGATTACTCTTATCTTAGAGACCGGCAACGCACTTATAGCTGCTCTGGTGTTACACGAAGAGCGGCCGTGTTTTTTTTTAATTTCAACGTATCGGGACTCCAACCCGCGCCTCCTGGAAACCGTTTAGTCCTATATGACTAGCGCGGGTTCGATTCCACTAAGCCTAAAAACTTATACGCTCCCCAAAAAATATATATCTATCCTGAATATTACTTTAACTTGTTAAAAATAAATAAATACTCGTATATTCCGTAGTAAGCGTAAAATTCAACGCAATATATTTGTGTAATATCAATATAAGAAGATCTTTATGTACTTAATTTATTATCTCTCATACCATTAGTGTCACATTTTTCACTTTCCCATTACACAGCGATTTTTATATTTAAATTTTCTTAGCGATAATAATCGCATTTATAAAATACGATCAATATTTTTTTGTAACTTCACGCTGTGGAACCTGGGAACCTGGGTACCTAGTGTTAAGACACTTCCATTCCTCACTTTCCGCTGAATTTTTGAGTAATTGCGTTTTAAGAGGCGAAACTCAATGGTACGCTTTGCTTCCATACCAGAGAAAGGAACTTAAAAAAATATATAATAATGATATTTTTTACAAAACTCAACCCTTTTTATAGAATCAAACACAATTAATTTTTGTTGCATGTATGCAGCCATAGAATATACGTTTAAACCTTATTATTCAATGTTTATTTTTCCTCTAATCTACTTTGAGAGATAAGAGAGCGCTGTGTTTACATACGGCTTAACATAACATTATATCATTCTTATTTTTTGAGTTTCGCTCTGTATCCCGAACATAGCATAGGGAACCTGGAAACGTTATGTTAAGAAACTACAGTTCTCCACTTTCTGAGCAATTCTGGAAGTATTGCGTGTTGAGTGGCGGAAGTAGAAATTCAACGCCGCGCTTTACCTCGTTACCAGAGCGAGGATATTAAAATATTAAGTTTTTAATTTTATCGAATGGGAATTTCGCGTTTACAGGCCTCAATATGGACCATATTTTAGCACTAACTAAAATTTATGTTTTTATATAAAAGGAGAGATAATAAATTACTTAACTATCGCTACTGTACAAGCAACATCTCGAAAATTGATCGATGCGTGGGGAACGGAGTGTCTAACACTAGGTTTCTAGACCCTACTGCCAACCATGCTATGACGTAGTAGCTGCGTGAAAATAAAAAATTGCGTTTGATTTTTACATGTTATTCTTCATATTAATAAGATTTGAAGATAATCCATTACGCAATTGCAATTTATTTTTAAAGAAATAATTTACACGTTTTATTTTGTCAATCAATAATTAAAGTTAAACTATATTAGTAATATTTAATTATTAACATGTAATAATTTAAAATATTTTAACCTTACTGCATTAAATCTAGTGAACCTGCGCAAGTTGCGGCAGACAGCCAGTCGCTTTCCACCATCTTTGGAGCTCACACGTGCTTATTTGGAAAACAAAGTGCTTTGCCGCGAACGAATGTATTGTGACAGTGACAGTTGGTGGTTCTTTTTTAATTTTAAAAACTAAATTTGTTGACTGAGGTATTGGATTATAAGTTTTTTACGGTAAGTTGTTTTTGTTTTTTTTTATTATTTATGTAATACGACTTAAGAGACTTAAAGTTTATTATTATATTTACCTGTTAATAAAATAATAATATAAATAAATGTATATACTTGATAATTTTTGAATTTCGTTTTATTATGAAATTAAAAATATAGGATATATAAAAATGCGTTTAAACACACATATCACGCAAATTATTTATAATAAAAAATATTTGTTAAAATATAACTTCATCATAAATTAATGAATAAAATATGCTTATTTTTAATTAAACATTCCATAACATCAGTCGCAGTTTCATAAAGCGTGAAAGCACAAGCGCGTGACTACCGTAAACGCGACAAATTTTAGGTTTGGTTCTGACTCGAGGAAATAGAATATTTCATATTTTCATTTCGTCGCTCTAGGGTTGATGCAAAGCGTCACCTTAAATTCCGCTACTCAACAGGCAAATCCTCCAGAATTCGGCGGACAGTGGAAGCGGAGTGTTTTAACATTCCTCCCTTTCTTAGGCTCCCTCTGCTAGGTGCGGGATACAGCCTGAAGATGGAGTGCATTTTAACTATTTTTGTATTTATTGTAGGCACGTGATCCACTTGTTATTATCGTTAAGTTTATAATTAGAAAAAGGAGTTGACCCTTTTATGATAGGTATATGCGTAGAAATTACATTCTATATAAAGATGTTTGGAATTGTTTTCTGTATGTTTAACATATTTAATATTTTATTCAATACGAAAGAATATTATCAAAAATATATATAATAATTTTAACATAATCGGACTCGAACCCGGACCTCTTATTAACATTTTTAAGTTTTCTAAAATATGGTATACTGTTTTTTAATTCAGAAATAGAAAACAAAATATTTTTATGTTAGAATTTTTTGTATTTAATTGTGTGTTAGCTACGTTAATTAACTTTTTCAATTTCTTGAGACTAAAATATCGACACAGTCGAGATATTATCAAAGTTACCTATAGAGTATAATTTGGTTTTATAAAGTTTTTCTTACCATAAAATAAATATTTTTTTACGAAATATATCTGAAGTTATTTGTTAGTAAAAAAAACTGATGACAAAACCTGACTCAGTAAAATGTGATGACAGGCTTACGGAAATATGATCTGTCAAATCAGATAACAATTTTAAAGTTTTTAAAAAAGATAATGATCTACATTAGATAATAAGAAGAAAACACTCGTTGGTGTTAAACATTTGTATTATGTACTTAAATTTATTAACAAAATGTGAAAACTACTTATGTATTTAAGTAAAATAGTAATAAACAGAACCTAAAATATTATTTTTCATACAAATTCAACTATGGTTCTATAAAATTCGGAAAAATTGATTTTTTCTTCTAAAAATTTGAACTTACTATATTTTAAATAACGTGATTATACAACAGCACTGTGCCTTAGGTATATGTATAGTAACTTATAAAGTTACAAGAGGCAAGTATGCTTTCATAAACTAATAACACATAATGGACCTCGTTTCTTTGCAACACCGGCGCGGCGGGCTGTGTGTCTTCATAAAACATTCATTGAGATTTACGCGGTAGCCTCGTTGGTGTTAAACACTTGTTATTACTTGCTTTTATAAAGATAGTCTGAGAAAAGTTGTTTGTACGTGCAATAATGATTGCATGAGGTTATTTCATTGCTTCACGCTGTATTCCGCACACAGAGCAGATTAGGCAGAGAAAAATTAATGTTAAAACATTCCAATATCTTTATAAGACATTTCCATTCCCCACTTTCTGTGGAAGTCTGGAGATTTTGCGTGTTGAGTATCAGAACTTAACGCCGCGTTTATCCTCATTATTAGGGCGAAAGTTATAAGGGAAAAATTTCATTCTCCCGAGTGGGAATCGAACCCACAAACGTTACGTTTACATTCGCCACGATTGTCTTCAATTTATGATATCCTTAAAATTGGACAAAAATTGCAAATCCTGTCTAGACTTTTTATATCACTGATCCTCAAAGCTTAAATTAAATAAAAAGTGTTATAAGAAATAAACCCTCGTTACGTTAGTTAAAGGAGTCATAAAAATAACAATTCTGATGGAGGTTCTGGTAAAAGTGGAGTTTATTTGAATTTTTGATTAAACATTGGGATTAGAATTTAATTATGCAATCTTTTCAAAGCATTCAAAGTTGAGTGAGATTTTTTTTTGAAATGGTAAAAGATTGTAGAGTTCTAATTGTTCATTTTTTTTAGCTTATTAATTTACTTTACATTTCCTTGCTTAGGTGGACACGGACACGGAAATGGAATTATTTTTTTTGTTGTGCTCTAAGGAACCGAATATTTGAATAATTGATATTAATTTCAGCTTGATACTTCTACGTGATTTCGAAATAAGTGATCTTGACAGACGGACAGGTGGACAACAAAGTGAACTTATAAGGGTTCCGTTTTGTCCTTTTGTGGTACGGAACCCTATAAAATTCATTTTTAATATTTAAAACGTGAAAATATACAACTAAATTTGCAGTGTAATTCGATTTATTTTATGCATAAAATACTGAATGGGCGTAGTTAAGCATCCATTATATATGAGCGTAATTCACATATATCGTTTGAATAAAATTTAGATGCTATTACATAATTAATAAAAAAATATTATCAAATTCTGGTCTTTTTAAATATTCTAATTTGGTTATTGTTTCATATTGAATATATCTAAATCGTTTTTTTTTATTATAGCAATTTAAATAGTAAAACGAACGAAAAAGGATTCCTTTTTTTTTCTTTTGATGTATATCCTTGTAATCCTAATAAAAATTTAAAATGTAATGTTTTCTAAGTAGTCCTTTTTCTACCACTATTTAATATACAAGTAATACTTATTTATATAAAAGAAAATACCTAAATGAGTCGTCATAGATCATTTCCAGTACAAAAGCGACTCCACAAAACTATTTATTTCAGTGTCACTCTTGTGACTTGACTTTTAAATGAATAGCATCCCCAGGAGATCCATTAAGCAGACGCTACATTCATGTTGTCAGCGACTGGTGCTCACTATTTATTATGACGGTAGTTTTAAGTTTGATTTTTGTTTATGTTAGTTGATTTGTAGTTTTTTTTATTGTCATTCAAATATTTTATTTTTGTTGTTTTGTTGTTGGGTAATTTTGAATGTGTGCACCATGTACGTCGCGCGTGATTTTTGACAAACGACAAAGCTCGCCGTTGAGTTCCGCCGTTCAATACGCGATATCTCGCAAATTGGAAAGTGAGGAACGGAATGTCTTAAGACTACCTTTGTCTACCTTGCTATATGCGGAATTTAGAGTAAATAAAAAAAATCGGATGTAGTGATTTAAATCTTCTTACCTACCTTACTACTAGAGCTATCTATAGACTATATGCTATGCTTTTTTACAATTAATATTTAAACAAAATCAGAGAACAACACTAGTAGTGTTAATAGGTACATCTATCAAATAAGAGGGATGTAAGAAAGCTATTAATCAAGTTACGCTAGAATAAAGCAAAAACTGAATACAAATGTTCTCAACACAATGTTTTTGCAATGTAATTCTTAAACTATATATTACTGAGACAATAATAAGTAGTAAAATGAAAGTAAAAATTATGAAAATTTGTAAAAAGTCTGTCTTTTTCTTTCTTGTTTAGTTTATGTATCCCGCATATAGCAGAGTAAATATAGGGAACCTCTGAAGACAACCCGTTCTCCCATTCTCCTTCTTTTGAGATTTTGCGTGTTGAGTGGAAGAACTTAACGCTCATATCCAGAGGATGTCCTGACTAATATCTGTCCGATATTTGTTTGTAGGCATACGGGTACGCGACCCCGGATCCTCGAGCCGCCACTCTTACATCCTCATCCAGTCCGTAAGAATGGTGTCCTAACTCCCCCCCTTCCCCTCCTCTTTTCCTTAGCTCCCTCCTTTTACCTATCCTACCCCTTCTATTTTCCTCTCCCCTCGGTTTTTCCCCACAAAGGGGTTTTGGAGGTCAGACGGCAGTCGCTCCATTTAAAAACCGCCAACCGCCACTTAAATGGACCGAAAAAGAAACAGAAGACTGGGTACGGCTAGGGCGTCGCCGCAAAACGACGCGCAGGCACATCGCCCTACACCTGCGACAAGTGGGCAAGGGCTACCGTGTCATGTACGGGCACGGCTAAAGACGCTAGTACCCAGAAGGAAACTCCGCTTTGCAACGTGGAATATTGGCTCTCTGACCGGACGATGCAGGGAACTCGCAGATGTACTCATGAGACGTCGGGTCCAGTGTGCCTTCCTCCAGGAAACACGCTGGAAGGGCAATAAGTCCCGTAACATCGGACAGGGTTACCGGCTTATATACACTGGGTCACCTTCGGGTAGAAACGGTGTAGCGGTAGTGCTTTCTGAAGAGCTTCAGAATGGGCTCCTTGAAGTTGACCGTCGCTCCGACCGCTTGATGAGAGTGAGGGTACTGATTGAGGGTGTTATCACAAACTTAATCAGTGCCTATGCTCCCCAGGCGGGATGTAGCGCGGCCGAAAAGGAGACATTCTGGGAGCAGTATGAAGGGGTGCTACTTGCTGTGCCGTCTACCGAAGTGGTCTTAGTTGGGGGGGACTTGAACGGGCACGTCGGTAGGGCTGCTGAGCCGTATGAACGTGTTCACGGGGGTTTTAGGCACGGTCTTCGCAATGCAGAGGGAGAAAACATTCTGAGAACCTGTATTGCGTCTGATCTGGCCGTCGTGAATACGTTCTTCCAAAAGAATTCTCAGCACCTTATCACGTATAAGTGCGGGTCCCACTCAACTCAAATAGACTACTTATTGACCAGACGGTGTCATATGGGCAGGGTAACTAACTGTAAGGTCATTCCAGGCGAAAGCCTAACGGCCCAACATCGTCTTCTTGTCATGGACTTTAACGTCACTCCGAAGAAGAAAGTAGCCGAGAAACGTAGGCCTCGGATCAAGTGGTGGTTGCTGAATGGACCGATGCAGACCGACTTCCTGGCAGAGGTGAAAAGTCATAATCTTTCGACTAACACCGACTGCTCAGGAGGCTTGGGATCGGGCTCAGTCGGCAATCATTGCGGCAGGCAGGCGAGTTCTTGGCGTTTCTAGGGGAGGACGTGTCATCGACAAGGAGACATGGTGGTGGAATGACGAGGTCCAGGAGGTGACTCGTGAAAAGAAGGCTGCCTTTAAGAAGTGGCAGGAATCCAACTCTTCTGAAGACAGACTGGAGTACACAGTAGCAAAACGTGCCAGTAAAAGAGCTGTAGCCAGAGCCCGCAGTGAGAGTTTGTCACCATTGTATGATGAACTTGAAACTGTGGAGGGGCAGAAGCTCATTTACAAACTGGCACGTTCTCGGGATAAAGTGACGCAAGATATCGCAAAATGTCTTTGCGTCAGAGATTCCCAGGGCACGCTGCTCTGTAATCATGACTCTGTAAAGGAGAGGTGGAGAAGCTACTTCCAGGAGTTGCTGAATACTCAGCACCCATGCAGTCTTCATCACGACCCATCGCCTAACCTCGGACTTATTGCCCCAATAACCCTTGACGAAACACGTAATTGCCTTCGACGCATGAAGAACGGAAAAGCGGTGGGACCTGACGACATTCCGATCGAAGCGTGGAAATCGTTGGGCTCTCTTGGTGTGCTCATGCTTACTGACCTTTTTAACCATATCTTGAACACTGGTAAGATGCCGCATCAGTGGCGGCTTAGCTTTATTACCCCTATTTACAAGGGAAGGGGCAGTGTTCAAGATTGTGGTAGTTATAGGGGCTATTAAGCTTATGAGTCATACCATGAAGCTCTTCGAGCGCATGATCGACCTCAGGCTCCGCCGAGAGTGTACTGTCTCTGAGTCTCAATATGGATTCCAGCCAGGATCGGGCACCATGGACGCCATTTTCGCCCTCAGAACTTTAATGGAGGCATACAGGGAAAAAAGGAGAGCTCTGCACGTGGCCTTCTTAGATCTGCAGAAGGCCTTTGACTGTGTGCCTCGTCAGTGTATCTGGTGGGCATTGCGATCCAAAGGGATCCCTGAGGCCTATATTGAGATTATCAGGGGCATGTACCACGATTCCGCTTCTATGGTTAGGACTGCTGTTGGCGACACTAGACCCTTCCCGATTACAGTGGGGGTTCACCAGGGCTCGGCTCTTAGTCCGTTCTTATTCAATGTAGTGCTCGATACTGTCTCGGCTCACATCCAGGACCAGCCTCCATGGCTGATGATGTATGCCGACGACATAGCACTCATTGCCGAGAATCGACTGACACTGGAGCGTAAAGTGAACCTCTGGAAGGGTACGCTTGAGAACGGCGGTCTTAAACTAAATGTGTCGAAGACAGAGGACCTGCGGGAGCCGGGACTCGAGCACCATCCTTATAGGTCCTGAGCCAGCCGTTAAGTCGGAGAAGTTCAGGTACCTTGGATCCGTTATGCACGAGTCTGGAGGCATCGACCACGATGTCCATGGCCGGATAAGCGCTGCCTGGGCCAAATGGCGGGAGGTCACTGGTGTGGTCTGCGACCGCAGAATACCGCCCAAGCTCAAGGGGCTGATATACAAGAGCATCGTCCGACCGGTTCTTTTATACGGCAGCGAATGTTGGCCAGCACTATCTCGGCACACTCAGGAGCTTCACGTCACGGAAATGAAGATGCTGAGGTGGATGCGTAACGCGGTCTGACCGCATACGCAACACATTCATTCGAGGTAGTCTTGGGGTCCGTGACGTAGCGGATAAGCTCCAAGAGCGTCGCTTGAGATGGTTTGGCGACGTTACGCGCCGGCCTAAGAACTATGTCGGACGCAAGTGCCTTGCTATACAAGTTCCTGGTGCGCGACCTCCCGGACGCCCAAGGAAGCGCTGGTTGGATGTCGTGATGCAGGACATGAGAGCCAATGGTCTAACCACCGAGGACGCAAAAGATCGTGCAAAGTGGAGTAGATTAAGTAGGAAGGCAGACCCCGGTAATAGCCGGGATTAATGCC
Source organism: Heliconius melpomene melpomene (assembly GCA_000313835.2). Taxonomy (NCBI): domain Eukaryota; kingdom Metazoa; phylum Arthropoda; class Insecta; order Lepidoptera; family Nymphalidae; genus Heliconius; species Heliconius melpomene. The sequence goes on along the minus strand of HE671602.1, from coordinate 21,520 downwards.
AGGAAGAAGAAGAAGTGGAAGAAGTGGAAGAACTTAACGCTGCGACTTTTTCCCCAAGAATCGAACCCCCGACCGTCAAGTTTACAGTCAGATGCTATATTTTTATATTTAATAACAGTTTTTTTTCAAAGATATAAGTCAAATTTCCTTAGAAAATGTTTTCACTTGTCGATTTCGAATATGTCTATCTAAAGTAGGTGCTAATAAGCTGAGGTTCATCAAGCTGACTGACAAGGTGAGGTGCTCCACACGAAATCGAAATACACTGTAAAATTGGACTTAAACATGAAACTATAGAGTGGATGTGTTTATATTGTTTGTACTTGTGCTAATTGAGGCAAATAAATATGTCTGAATTCAATTTTTTTTAGTCTTACGCTGTATTAAACTTAGCGTTAATTTAACGTCGAACTTACTCTTACTACAGCGGTTAAACAACAATAATTCATTCACTCGTATTATGATGAATATCGAGAAATGGAGTAGAGTGAGTTGAAAGGCACACCCTGGCAACGAAAAAGAAGAAGAAAAATGGTTCTCTACTTTACACTATCAAAAAAAACAAGCTTATTAATATTTATTATATTTATTTTCACGGCTTATTCTGCTACATTCCAAAGCATGGAATCGATTCTGCAACTACCGCGTTGACAGACCCACTGCGCCCTAATAGCTTTTATGGCATTTTCAAGTACACATAAAGCATATTATATTATATACTAGCGACCCACTCGCGGCTTCGCCCGCTTTAACTATTGAATTACTCATATAATGTATGTGTTTGCAAAGCACTTAAGATAATGTGAAAATTACTGAAACCCTACTGCAACCCGCATTTTGTTAGTTCCAATAAGGATTTTCCAATTTCTTAAAATAAACACAAATAATAACACAAACAACAGAAAACTTAATCAACTATCAGGGTCTTGGTTTTCTGACCGCGGTCTCAGACGAAAACCTGCTTTAGAGCAGACACATGGAAGGGGATGCGGGGGGGGGGATTGGAATTGGACCCTCGGTTTCCTGAGGGAGGCCTAGATTAAACGACCAAAGTCAAGACGTCTGACCTCGGGCGGCCGGCTATGCGGAGGGCTGCTCCTTAGGTGCAGATCAGCCGATACATCAGCGCAATGGAATACGTTGGACGCGAGACGACTAATGTGTACCTCTAGGGTTTCTACCTAGGGTGGGTTACGGTGAGTGGCGCGTGGTGTTCACGTAGTATGGTGCCTGCGTCACTCGCCGGAGGGTGAGATTCTGTACTACCTGCAGGATTCCTCGTTGAGTAATACTCGCTAGGGCATTGTGATGTCATCATTGTATGGTGCGTAGAGAGCAGGTGACAAAATTCTGACTGGGACAACGGCAGCGATCGGGTCGCTGCTAGACCCCGCACTCTCAACTCTCACGCAAAATGTCCTGTCACTTACAAAGCAGAGCGGCAAAGACATGCGCGACGTGCTGGGGGGTGCCCGCTCTGAGCACTTTATGAAGTAAGCCCGAGTGCCAGACGCGGTCGAATACGCGTGGTACGTCAAGGAAGACTGCTATTGCACACTCACACTCTCTCTCGGTTGATCACTGTTGCATGGTTTACCCAGAGTGGTATACCCGCTCGCCAAACTGCTCGCTTCTTGGGTGGATGTGCGACTGGTGAAGTGAGAGAAATAACTTCTCGAACAGCTTGGCGACCATGCTGAGGAGGATTATAGATCGGTATCCCTCAGCAGTATAATGAGCAGGCCCTCGTTCCATGTCCGGGGGAAAGAAGCCAGGCGGGTGCGGCGAATCCACTATTATAAGCAAAATGTTGCGGGGCACGGGGGGACGCGTGGTGGGCGACGAACCGTTAATCAGCAAGGATTTTTTAGTACTTTAATTTTAAATCTGTGCTACCAATCTTTATAATATATTTAATATATTTAAATCACTATAGATAGTATTTATGCAGGTGTATAAATATATATATGTTTGATCGCGCCATGCCCTGTCTTTTAAATTGATTCCTCTAAGATTAGGTTGCCTGGAAGAGATCACTTTTAGTGATAAGGCCGCCATTACCATACTTTCACATTTATTTTTTGTACGATTTTTTTTTGTTTTTGTTAAATATGTTTAATATGGTGTGAAATAAAGAGTTTTTTATGTTTTTATGTTTATCACTATTTTTAGATATTTAAATGACTATTTTTAAACAGCAGAAATTATTAACAAAAACCTACCTATTAATAACTACTACAACAAATATGAAAACAAATATATCGCGCTTAAATAATACATTCAACTCCAATTATCCAATACGTGCAAACGCATCTAAATCTTCGTTGCTATAGAGGCAGGCGGGTTTTTTTTCCGAGCTAGTGGTTAATGCTGTTAGCCCTATTGGCTTTTACAGCGACATCGGTTGGGTAGGGAAGAGGGTACTCTGTCCCTGATGAAAAGCAAGCAGCACGTGGCTGCCTGTGAGGAAAATTAAATAGAATGCATCGGCCGAACCCGGGCCGCCCGCGTGGCATGCGAGCATTCTACCGCTGAACCACCGATGCGTGTACGGCTGGCGGGCGCGGCGGACTCGCTTGTATAAGCAAAACGTCGCGGGACGCATGGCGAGTGGCGAGCCGTTTCGCAGCAAGGATTTTTTGATATTGTAACAACTGCTAAAGTACTTATTAAAATGAAAAAACGTAAAAGACAGTTTTGATCTACATTAAATGGCCAGCGTAACTAATATACTTATTTATATGCTGAGAGTAAGGCATAAGTGAAACTTGACTCGATATAGCTGATGTGTGAACGGCGTGATGTGTTAACAATTAAATGCGTTTTTCTCTAAAACTATTCGCAATTTCGAAATAGCGTAAAAAGCAAATTTTATCTTCGTTTAACGTAGAAATTTAATAAAGTATTTTAAAGGATATGGATTAATACCATTATGGAAAAATATCCCTTACAATAAAAAATATATTGAAATTATTATTTTTAGACAGAAAAATGATCACTACACGTTATTCTTAAAAAATATGAATATGTTGTCGCGGACTTTTTTGTAGATCTTATTAAGAGGAACAATACTCCAGTACATTATTTTCATGTAGTACTTACCATTAAAGCAGCGCATGCGCGAAAGTGTCTCAACGGGTAGGACTTTAGACACATTTATCGTATTTATGTTAATTTACATAAGAATGTACAAATAATAAACTATATATAAACCTTCTACGAAAAACACCCGACTTAATGGTGAAGACCGCATCAAAATCCGTTGGGTGGTTTAGAAGAAGAAGAGTTAGAAACAACAGACAGACACGAAAAGCGACTTTGTTTTATAAGATATAGGATATAATCTTAACACAGGTTATAGATACTTTACCTCGATCTTTTCTTTAACCTCTCTGAAACAGGAACTTGGGATAAAAGGCAAACATTTCATTCTGAAAGCCGGACGTTAATTCTTCTATTCCCGTCACTTTGCATACTAGTTGGTTGCGTGTAATTTTCTTTTGAAAAGGTCAAAAGATCAGAACAATAGAAAAAAACATAAAACGTCATTAGTTTTTATATAAAAAACTAGTCATTATGTGCGGCTTCGTCTCTATGATTGAAAGTAATATAGCCTTCCTCGATAAATTAAGCATCTAAAACTAAAATATTTTATGAATTTGAATCAGGAGTTCCTGACAATCAAACCAACTTCTGCTTAATAATATTATATTTTGTAATTATATGTTATTGAATCAGTAGTAACTATACGCTTATGGGCTCGGAGAACACTTGAATTATAAAAGGTAGTATAATTTTATAGCTATCGTAGCGCATTATTACGGCGTGTGCAAGCACAACGGTTGCAGGTACAATTTCCGTTGGGGAATAAATTAGTTTCACTTCCAGTATTGATACATTGCGTTTTTTTAGCTTCATCTTGTATCCCTCACATAGCATAGGAAACCTTTCCTGGAGGATTTATCGTTAAGACAATTCGTTCCGATTAAGACATTTCCGTTTCTCACTTTTCGTCAAATTCTGGAGGCATTGCATGTTGAGTGGCGGAATTCAACGCCGCGCGGCGCTTTGTTTTCTTACCAGAGGAATAAATTAATCATAGTTTCGTAGGAATTTCCTTCCACGCGCCACCGAACTGTGGAATAGCCTACCCGCGGCAGTGTTTCCAGGTCGGTACGATATGGGTACCTTCCAAAAGCGCGTCTATCTCCACCTCAAAGGCCGGCAACGCACCTGTAGCTCCTCTGGTGCTGCACGGGGTCGTGGGCGGCGGTGATCATCATCAGATGACCCGAACGCTCGTTTGCCTTGTCCTTTTTCCATAAAAAAAAATCTAGATGAGCCAAGATATTAAGCAAATAAATTATCTATGAAAAATTTTTTTTTACCACTAACTTCGAGGTTTACAGTCAATTTTCTAGTACAACTTATAAAATTCATACTAAAACCTATAATTCATAAAGCTAGGCTACAAGGTAAGCGAGTGTTCAAACAGATCGATTACCGGTCAGCTGCCATCGTCCATCAATCATTGGTAACGCGTGAATTATGAGCTCGCTTGAGAAAACTTCTCTTATAATACAATATATTTACTGATGATATTGTTATATTTGGATATTTTAGAATAATGTTATTATTAGTATGAACGAATATCTTCTCAGCTTGACGCGCGTAACAGGGTAGGCAGAGGAAATTTGTTAACCTAGTGTTAAGGTACTGCATTCTTAATGACGCTCCCCTTTCCCACTTTTGACGGAATTGCGATTTGAGAGGCAGAACCCATAGCTCTTTACCAAAGAAAGAAAATTTAAATACTTAGTTCAAAGTCAAAGTCAAAAAATAAACCAATAATGCCTCCAAACATTAAATATACATTCGAGCAGTGGATTCACATTACATCCAGATAAAAAACCACAATAAAACTGAGGAGTAGAAAAGACTAAAAGGAGAAGCACCTGAGAAGACAACGTATGAGATAGTCAAACATCCACAAGTCTCACAAAGTCATACAAAGTCATCTTCTCACTATGGCGGTGACTTCGACACATCCGGTCCAGGGCACTACTAGGAAGAAGCGTTGAGGAAGAGGCTGCAGCTCAGGGCAGAGCCTACAGGGCCTACGCTAAGCAACAGTAGTAAAACACCATTAAACATATAGAAGACTTACGACCTTTTACAAAATACAACACGGCATATTCACCAAATAAACGTATATTACCTCCGAAGTTAATTTCTGCACACGCGAGTAGGAGACTACGACGAGGAATTAATAATACATATTTCAGTTCTTAAAGTCCACCAGCAAATTAGCACTAAGGCAAAATGGCAATGACATTTTCTATGCATCACAATAGAGCAATATCCGGCGGCAATGAGCTAATAGACGGCGCCGAGCTTTATGAATCAACTATTCATTTCTGTTCTACCCACTTCCTCACGTTTTTGATTAAAATCTCTGTTTCTATGTAAATAATGTCAAAATATATGATTCTTAATTTATTTCTATTTGTAGAAGTAATTGTTTATACTAGAGCACTAATTGATACGCGTTGCCATAGCAACGTGTTGATATACACGCAAGTGTATATTCTCATACATGTGATAATGTTCGTGCTATTAATTTTTTTTTAGCTTTTTACACTGTATTCCGGACATAACCTGGAGTTAAGACACTCCGTTCCCATTAAAACACTTCCGTTCCACAATTATTCGTTTAATGTATTAATTTAGTATATTTTTATGCATTATTTAAAAATTTATATTATCGCAAAATAGGAATATGTTTGTTATTTTGGTAAAAACTCAAAGAAAAACATAAAAATGATATATTTGTTAGTATTTATAACCATTATCGGCCTCATTTTTGATAATTACGAACTACAACGAATGTCCATTATAGCTACGTGATTTCTCGCAGTAAAAGTATTTTAGATTATTTTCATAACTTCTAGATATATCAGGGCTTATAAATACTTTCAGTTGAGACAATGATAACATATGACTTAAAGATCGTGTGATCGATATAAGAATAATGCAAGTATTTTAGACATTTATTATGGGTAATCGTGCGGCGTTGAGTTCCTCCAATTAATACGCAATATTTAAATTTGGATGTTGGGGTTGGTGAAGTACGGAGTATACTCGTATTATTACTAGACTTTATCTGAATAGTAAATAATGAGTATTATGAGCAGATAATAAAATCAAATAAAATATATTACAAAAATATAGTTTTTTTTAAATATGAATTTAAAGTAATAGAAAAAAATAAAAAATATATGTTAAATATATTGTCTTGTCACTAGAGCAGAAATTAAAATAAGGAAAGCATTTTTATAAAGTAAAATATCTGATTTTTCAGCATAAAATTTATAACAGAAATTTAACGCTTGAAACGCACAGCAACGTTAGCTACAAAGAGCAATAATGCCCAGCTTATACTCATAATACTAGAGTGATTATAACGTAAGGCTTACCAAGATATTATACTGAGGAAATACGATTTTTTCCTGGAAATTTTATATTATACTACTATCCATACCTATATTATAAATTCGAAAGTAACTCTGTCTGTCTGTCTGTCTGTCTGTCTGTCTTTTACGCAATCAGGCGCAAACCGCTAATTTAATTGTGATAAAATACTCATATAGAGATACTTGAGGGTCCCGGGATGAACATAGGATGACCTAGCCTACGAGTGGTATAGTATGAGTATGACCGACGCAAACGGGCAGATGACTGATGATTTTGTAAATTTTTATATATTTTCCAATTACTATTATTTTTTATGCAATTATTTGCTGCTTATAATTAATTTATCTCAGTTCGGTTATCTATACCGATGTTATACACTTAAAATATCAATCATTTTAATTATTTGTGATTTTATTTAATATTGTTCGCAAAAATTAATAATTATTTAATATAGAAAAATGTTTACTACGCGCGCACGGCAAAGTTTAGGTACTTGTTCTAATATTAAGAATTTCCTTTAGTTACTTTTACTTCTTTTGTTTGTTCATTTCGGTTACTCAGATATTTTTTCTAATAATAAATCTCCACTTATTATTATTTTTTAACTTATTTTAATTATTTAGGCTTATATTTTCGCGGGCGTAGCCGCGTCCGGGCCCACTAGTATTTTATATTTTCCATACATCGTTTAATATTATTTCTATATTGTATATTCTTCTAAATAAATAATATATGTTTATTGATTTAAAACAATATTTACTATTTTTAAGATATATGTATCTTCATAAGGGAAAACTTTATAGGTCTAACTTTGTTGTCCGTCTGTCCGACTATTTAACTTGAAATCGCGTATTTTAATGACGCTGAAGTTAATAGCATACTTTGGAGCACAGCAAAAGTCAAGTTTCTAAGTCAACGCAATATGTATGTACTATACAATATATATATATTTATATATATAAAAGGACTTGTCCTCACTGACTGAGGTAAGACGCACGCACAGCCGTAACCATTGATGATAGAAACGTAAAATTTGGACAGATGTTTACTTTCGTAATCTGGACATTCACTAAGAAGGGTTTTTGAAAAATTTTAACCCTAAAGGGGTGAAATAGGGGTTGAAAGATTGTATGGAAAAAAAATTAAATCGGCGCCGATTCTTATAAAATTTGAAATTTAGATTTTTAAAAGTATTTAATAGAATACGTGTTTCATCGTTTTCTAGAATTCTCCCCTTAAGTGTACAAATAAGGGGTTGAAAGTTTGTGTAGAATTTTTTTTAAATCGGCACCAATTTTTATAAAATTTGAAATTCAGACTCTTAAAAGTATTTAATTGAATACATGTTTCAAGGTTTTCTAGAATTCACCCCCTAAGAGTGCAAATGAAGGGTTGAAAGTTTGTATGGAAAAATCTTTAAAACGCCACCGATTATTATAAAATTTGACATTTAGACTCTTAAAAATATTTAATTTAACATGTCTGTCATGGTTTTCTAGAATTCACCTCCTAAGGGTGCAAATAAGGGGTTGAAAGTTTGTATGGAAAAATCTTTAAATCGCCACCGATTCTTATAAAATTTGAAATTTCGACTCTTAAAAATATTTCAATGAACACGTTTCGTAGTTTATTAGAATTCATCCCTAAATAGGCAAGCGAAGCTGCGCGCGTCCGCTAGTATAATATATATGTACTTTCTATGAACTTACAGTTATGAAATATATTACAAATAAATGAAAAAGAACACAAAGTTTCTTAAATCATAATAATTATAATTATATATCTGTAAAATATTTTCAGTACTAGAACTATGTTAAGGTAGTAAGTCTCTACATAGTATAATAATATTTTACATCCTTAATATTTGATTAAGATAACGCGTCTATAGTCACGTACCACCAGAGCTAAGCATTTCTTAAGCAAACACTTCTTAATTCTAGTTAACAGTATACTCGTACATACGAATATAATATACATATGTCGCGGTCCAACTTCGTAAATAGTCAAAGGAAGTTTTAGCTAGTGAAAGCAGTCAAAAGTGATTTTGGCCATAAAGTTTCTATATCTAGTAACGTAGTAGAAAAGACTAATTAATAATTATTGCTTCCTGTAAGTAAGGTTATTTCAAATATCGTGTACTTCTTTTTAGCTTAGTAAATGAGTTTAATGACAGTTTATTTTTTTAATTTCACGCGTTATCCCGTAAGTGCAGTACTAGTGCTTACTTTTCTCAGAATTCTGAAGACATTGTGTATCGAATGGCAGAACTCAACGCCGCGAATTGCCTCCTTACCAGAGCGAATATAAAAAAATATTAAATATTTAACTTTCTTTTGAAATCTGAGCAGACAAAATCACAGGAAGTAACTTATATCATATGGTTTTATTATATCACACATGCCTTAATAAACAGTGTAAAAGACAATGGCGAGCAAATATTTAGGCAATAATAAAACAATAGTAATGATGATAAATGGATTAACGAGTATTGCTCTCGTGTGATTATGTGGTAATTCAAGGTGTATTTTGATGCACACAGCTAGATTTCATTATATGTACAGAGTTAAATATTTTAACAATTTATTTGTAGGTACTCCTGGCGAAATGTGCGTGGTTTTGGGTTCGATTCGTATTCGGGGGAAATAAATATTTGCTATTTTCAAATTGCATGGCAAATTAATAAAGTGGGGAGCTTAGTGTCGATGCAGGGGAAATTATAGAGATGAAAAAATCCTCAGAGGAAAAAAAATCTAATCATAATTTAGTGTTTTCTGATAAAAGCTTTACATAGGGATAACGAAAAAAGACGCCAACAATTATTAATTTGAAGTATATGAAAAAAAAATTATATACAAATACAATTTGAATCCTAATAACTTGCTTTGACTATTAATAATTTTTACCTCGATTTAATACTTCAAAGAAAAAAATAAATAAATCTAATACAGTATTTGCAAAACGAAAATATAAGGCGTCCTATTATAAGATTGACATTTTCAAGACAGCATTTTCTAAGGTCTTACTCGAAAGGTAATAAGTCAAGTGGGTATTGTGTACGAATTGTTTTGGGCCCACTCATGTTTTTGTAGATGTTTTGGTGAATTTTTTATTTAACTTTTAACGACTGAATTAAGGAATAAATAACAAAAACATGATACATATATATGAGTATTTTATAAGGATTTGATAAAAAGTAAAGTAGAGAATGGAGTGTCTTTATATAATGTTATTGTCAGTATAGTAATGTATAAGCCAATTAAAAAGATACGACAAGTTGTAGGTTCAATTCACACTAGCGGAAATTAAATATTTAATATTTTCAATTGCTTGCTCTGGTGACGAGGTGAAGGGCGGCTTTGAGTTATGCCACTCAACACGCAGATATTGGCGGAAAGTAGGGAACGGAGGTAGATTTCCATGTTCCCTCTCGGAGCTTAAGGCTGCTGTGTACGTTATACAGGTGGAAGAAATACTACTTGGCATATCATAAATCGACCGTGCAGGTGTCCTCTATTTTATATGAACTCGGAACATTAAGTGTAAATTGAAGCAGTTCAACGCTGCCGAAAGCAGAGAACGGAATATCTAGACACAAAATTTTCTCTGTTTATAGTAGTTTATGCGGGTTAAGGCGTAAACAAATACAAATTAATAAAATATTTAAAAATAAGAAAAATAAATATACCAATGAGTTTTTCTAAAGAATGTATAATATTGTTAGCGCTAACCAACTTCATAATTAAATTTTTATCGGTAGGTACGCTTAATTAAAATTACTTGATGTATACTTTAGAAGAGCACCGCACTAATTAATACTTAGTACAAGAACAACAATGCTTAATACAAGCTTTGGATGGATATGTTTGAATTGTATGGGTCGTGGGTTTGATTGCCATTTTGAGTATCGTTTTATGACTTTACGTAGTAAATCGTATACATGGACCTAGATTAGCGGAGCAATCCTAGTGTTAAGTTCTCCACATTCCACAGAATTTTTCAGAATTACAGGGTGAGTGGCGTAACTTAAGCCCACGTTTTTTTGCGAGAACACAGCCATGAAATGAAAACACTTCATTCCTCCGATTGGAAATCGAACCCGCAACTGTCGCGTTAACGTTTAAATGCCATGCCGCTGATTAACGATGTTCTTCTAATCTAGTGTTAGACACTCTATTCTCCACTTTCAGCAGGATTATGGAGACGATTCTCGAGTGGGAATCGAATCCACAGTCTGTCGCGTTCTGTCGCCCAGAGTGGGGAACGGAAATGTCTGATTGGGAACGGAGAGTCTTAGCAATAGGTGCTCAGGTTCCCTCAACGTACCCAGCGCGCGATGAAGCTAAGAAAGAAATGAACACAAAGTTTCTCACAAGGACCTTCTATGAAGGAAACTCGATCGACGTTTAAAAATACAGAGTCGTTACTGAACGTAGTTTATATGCACTGTACGTGTTCCCGGAAGTACCGCAACACTTGTATGAAGTGATTGATGATAGTTGATGAAGCGAAAGGGTTCTATCATGTCTTATATTTAAGACTTCATTCTCTAGATATATTGTTTTTATTAATATTATAATCAATTCTCGGAGTTGAGTTACGCCATTCAAGAGTGGAGTGTCTTGTTACTCTGTTACCTTCAGTTGAAATAAAATTTTAACAAATGATGATATTGTCTTATAATACTTTGGTATATAAATATCTTTAGTGGATATTTCTTTTAGATTTACATTCCTTGGTTTTATAGTTTTGTTATATTTAGTTTTTATATTCTTCTTATTATTTTTATATTCTTATATTTAGTTTAAGAATTTCTTTAAAAAATAATGTTGGATAGACAGCGTCTAACATGCATGGTAGTGGATTAGATTCCTAAAATAAGGATAGAAAACATATATTTAGAAAACTTACAAAAATTTTAACGCACCCGTACTCGAACTCGCGCCTCTAGAGGCACTTTGTCTAGACACTGTCTAAGCAGTAAGATCAGGTCAGCTATGTTAAATTTTTTATACGTTCTCTAAAAAAATATATATATGAATGTAGAGCGCTTAGTATAGAATAAATATGATTTTCTTCTATTAACGTGCTTGAGCTGGTTATATAAATATCATTAGCTTATTTAAATTCTGTATACTACGAGAATTTCGCTAGTTTTGGAAAGTCTGTGAACGAACTTTTGAAATTACGACTGCAAGTTGAAAACTTTGTGGAAAATTTTGCTTGAACAATTGTAAAATTCTAGTAAATGAATGTAAATGTGTAATAAGAGTATGTAGTTTTTAATAGGAACCTTATTATACTTTATATAATACTAGCGGACGCGCGCAGCTTCGCTTGCGTAATTATGAGTGAATTCTAATAACCCATAAAACATGTGTTCAATGAAATATTTTTAAGAGTCTAAATTTCAAATTTTATAAAAATCGGTGGCGATTTTAAGATTTTTCCATGCAAACTTTCAACCCCTTATTTGCACCCTTAGGGGAAGAATTCTAGAAAACCATGAAACATGTGTTCAATTAAATACTTTTAAGAGTCTGAATTTCAAATTTTATAAAAATTGGTGCCGATTTTAAAAAAACTCTATACAAACTTTCAACCCCTTATTTGCACCCTTAGGGAGAGAATTCTAGAAAACGATGAAATACGTATTCAATTAAATACTTATAAAATCTAAATTTCAAATTTTATAAAAATCGGTGCCGATTTAATTTTTTTTCCATTCAAACTTTTCATCTCCATTTCACCCCTTTAGGGTTAAAATTTTTCAAAATCCCTTCTTAGTGGATGTCCAGATTACGTAAGTAAACATCTGTCCAAATTTAACGTTTCTACGCACAGCGGTTACGGCTGTGCGTACGTCTTACCTCAGTCAGTGAGGACAAGTCCTTTTATATATATAGATTTGTTTACTAAGCTAAATTATTTTTGTTTTCTTTATAATTCAATTCAATAAAACCAATATTCTGTGGCAATTTTGTCGAACAAAATTAAGGCAATCGTTTCTTCACTTTTCGCCTAATTTTAAAACACGCAAATAAAATTAAATTGAACCTACAACTATCAGATGCACAATCAAATAAATTAGTAATCATTTTCTCAATTCTAAAATATATATAACCATTATATAAATTGCTCATATAACAAAACACAAACGCCCCCACAGTGTACTACCATTTGCATACATTTATCCACAATAACAGATTATTACTGGACACACTGTTTCAGGAAATGGGTCTCTGAAATACAGGTTTTGGGTGCAAAATGAACCTGAATAGTCATTTTGGACATTACGTATATAATCCAGCTAAAGTTGACAGACGTATGTAAAGAGAATATAGAGTATTATTGTTTGTGGAGATTGGTAATGATGTAGGGAACACTTTTGTTGATTTGAATGTCTAATTATACATAAGGGTCATGGCGCAAGGGAACAAGCGTGCAATTGTAAAAACGACGGTTGTGGTTTCGATTCCTATTCGGGGGAATGAAGTATTTGCCATGATTATTATTTTTAAATTATTGTAATTTTCGTTTCTTAACTCTAGGTTCTCCCTGCTCACTCTGTTATATACCCACGGGATAAAATGTGAATCTAAAAGATAAGAAATAAAAAAATGAAATATCTAATTAGTAGATAATTATTAATTGTTAAAAAATCATGCATATTTTGCAAAAACAAATATAAAATCTAATACAAAAATATATAAAACAAGTTCACTAAAGTATTAAGGAGGTAACGTCAGAAGATGCTGCGGATAAAGTAAATTTCATCTTGAATAAGTTACAAACTCAAACTATGCCCAATTTGCCGTACGCAGTATTAAATATTTCAAGATGTTTTCTCTGTTGCTTTATTATTTAAGAAATTGGACAGGAGGCACTGTGTTTTATAAATAAAATTTTTAGTAAACATAGTTAAAAAATGAATAGCATAGCAGGGTAGGCAGGGTAATGTTCTCTTTGGTGTCTTTCGACACATTGTACGTTGAGCGGCAGAAATCAACGCCGCATTTTGTCTCCTCGAAAAAGTATATTAAACCTAATTTAAATATATAATGTGTATAGTATTTAACTGTAAACGCGACAGTTGTGGTCTTGACTCCCATTCGCTCTGGTTACACACACACATACAATTACTTCACAATTGTACAGAAAGTAGAGAACAGAGTATCTCAACACTACGTTAACTCTACCTGTCCTGCTATCTCCGCGCTAAAAAAATAATAAAGATTCTACCCAAGGTCAAAACCTGTGACCCATTTCATACAATCTTAGCCTGACCTTAAAACGATAATTAATTTTAAAGGCCGATATAACGAGGTGGTCATTCGAGCACCTGTCGATGGTTACAGAGTATCCTAGTGATTTAATGAGATTCATACGTATTTGCTGTCATAAATGAGGAATGAGGAACCGGCTTGTTATAGCGGATTTTTCAGAACGCGAACGAGGGGCAATTAATTTTGTATACTTCGACTGAAATTTATTGAAAATATTCACTTTATTTTATATATGTTGAGATTAAACAATAATTAAAATTTATAGAGACGTGACGCGACGCGACGCGAACGCAAAGGTTGCGGGTTCCATCCCCACTCGAGGAAGTGAAATGTTTATTTACATTTATATTTCCAGTTCTTCGCTCTGGTGTCGAAGCAAAGCGCGGCGTTCTGTTCTACCACTCAACACGCAATGCCTCCAGATTTCGGCAGAAAGTGGGGAACAGAGTGTCTTAACACTAGGTTCAGCCTGATAATATTAATAAGGATAGACATACAAATTCTCTATATATCTTCTACAATTAATATACCCAAGACGTCTCTAAGGTGACAGCTCCACGTACGCCCCATACATATATTTATTATCAAGCACGACACGAGGCATCTGCTATGTAATTACAAGCGGGCGATTGAACGTCAAATAAATGTTGGATTGCTGTAGCGGTTTTATAAGGGATTTTAGTGTATCGCTGTATCCCGCATGTAGCATGGTAGGCGGCAGAGAGCCTAGTGTTAAGATACTCTTCCCAATTTCTGCAGAAAAACAAATAATACTTTATTGTTATAGTTGGGACAAGTTAGGCACTATGATTTTAAATCTTCATGATACCTCCATTATATCGAATCTTTATTGATATATTTTTTTGCCCAGCCTGGGAACGCAAGTTGCGGCGTTGAGTTCCGCTTTTCAACAGGCAATCTCTCAAGTTTGGGCCAACCATGTTCAATCAAGACGTTTCCAAAGTGACAGCTTTAGATATACAGTATACGTATCACCCGCTAAAGCACCTGCTGTGTAATTACTGGAGCGAGCGATTGAACGTCTAATAAATCTTCTATTTCTGTAGATATCATATAGAATATACTGCCGTCAAGGCGCAGGGGAATAAGTGTGTGACTGAGGGGTTCGATTCCCACTAGGGGGAAATGAATTATTTAAAATTTCCGTTCTTCGTTTTGGTAACGGGGCAGAGCGCAGCGTTAAGTTCCGCCATTTAGCACACTATACAAAAAAAATCAGTGTACCAGAGTATGTTACGCGTCGAGTGTAACAAAGGACGTTTATGGTAATGAATGTTATTTTTCAAGGAGGCGAGTCCATTACCTGTAATCAATTACCGCTCATACTAATTAATTAGGGGACGCGCTAATATTTATGTAGTGCTACGAAATTTTCTTTAGCAATTAAGTTTAGCTAGTAGCGGAACTCAACGCCGTGCTCTGTAAAAATATCTAAAATGTTTCATATATTATTTTCTAAGCTACAATTTCTAAATTTATCTAATCTTCATTTTCGTCTAAACAACAAACTAGGGACATTTAACCTTTCAACAACAGCCTTAAGACAATTCATTTGACCAACGACTGGGCAAAGTAATTTTTTCTCCAGATACCCTCCTAAATAAATCTTACGTAAAAGGGTTCATGAGGTTTGGACGATATATATACGTACATTTGTAGGTATGTAAGTGTATGCCTTAATCAGATGGTCGACAGGTTTTTTTAAGCCTTAGTATGTTTTGTATATAAGTAAATATATATAAATTGTTAGTGTTTTACCATTTTTAAGTACCGTTTTCATTTCGTTCGTCCGTCACTCAACACGCATACAGCAAAAGTTGAGGACGGAAGTGTCTTAACAGATAATGGAGTGTTTTAAACCTAGGTTCCCAGGTTCCTTTTGCCTATGCTTCGGTAGCGTGAAGCGAAACTAGTATACTACTACACTTCGATTCGTATTTTCTGCCGAATTCTCGGGACATTTCGTGTTTACGACCAAATTAAAAGAAAGTAATAAAAGTGATTCTATTCCTTGATTGGGAATCGAACCCACATCTATCAGACACCGTGCTACTTCGCAACGCGGCCTCACTTTAAAGAGATACTTAAAATTAAAAATGTACAGCTTAGAACATATACGTGTACGTTTTAATCAAACGTCGAGTGTGTTTTTTTGCTGTAATATATATGTACACAAGTATATTACGGATCTTATTTATTTTTATTTTTTCATAAGGATAAAAATGTTTTACTCTAATGTGGTTTAGGTGAAAATTGTTTGTCAGGGATCTGATGTTAGAATTCAATGTAGTGGGTTCAAATCTGTAAATTTTTTTTAAGAGGTATAGTGCTGGTGTTTTACTACAGTTCTACCACCCAATACACGATGCCTTGAAAATGTGATAAACGGATAGAGGAACGGAGTTATATATATGTTCTCTTTAAAGTTTCCTTTTATATATTTATAGTATAAGTAACAAGGCAAAGGACGGCGTTAAGTTCCGCCACTCAAAACATAATTATATCAAGTATTCGACGAAAAATTTTAACAACAGGATCCCAGGTTCCCTGTGCCTATCTTGCTACGATGCTTGTAAACAGCGTGAAGCTAAAAAGTATTATAAATAAATATTTCCTTGATTTTTTAAGCTTAAACTAATACAACTTAAGATTCATAATAGAACATTGATTCATAATCTAATATTACTTATAACATTAGAAGCCATTCTAACATCATTAATATTGAAGCAATTTATATGTAAACTACATTCAAGTTGTTTAGTGTAGGTGTCAGCTTATACTCCTTGGGGTTGAGATATACTTGAGTAATCTTGTTAAGTATTGAATTATATATTAACTTGTTTTAGGTTATTGTTAGTTTGTACGTTGTATAAGATTTTTAGTCTCTATTATTTTTTGTATATTATAAAGTAGGCTGAGAGATATTAGTGATATCACTCTCTGCTCTATATATAACAAATATATGTTATATAATAACTAAAATCAAGGTTGTTGTAGCGCAGCGGCAGCAATTGATAGTTATCGCGATGGTTGTGCGTTAGATTCCCAATAGGACAATGAATTATCTTATTTATTAGTATTAAACAAAAAAATTAACTATATTTTGTTTTGAATTTTCCACAAATATAAGTACGAAATTATTTTGGTATGAAGATGAGCTAATATTATTTGAAGTAAATAATTTTGCTCTAACTAATTAATTGTTGTTTATTATAGAGAGCCCTGTTAAATAACGTTATTCGATACCACTTAGTATGCGGAATTTTGATTCAAGAGGACGTAAATCTATTTATAAATATAAAACTCTCTGTTATCGTACCTACGTAATTGAGGTCGATATTAAGAAAGTAGGTTAGGTAGGAAGGAGCTACGCGGCGTAGAACGCTGTAATTTTGCATGAACCTATGTTAGTGGCTTGGAGACAAAAGCAGCACTAATCCACCGCACTGCGTCACGATAGACTCAACTGTGATATACTAAAAACTTAAAAATTACAAATTCAGAGCAAAAAAACATATTTTTACAACTTAACCAACTTATTTTATTATGTATGAGCAATTCGTCTATTCTCACCTAAGATTTATAACTAAAACTTTCACTATAAAGGTGTTTAAGGATTATTCACCATGCGTATTTTCTCTAAGTGTCTCGCGAGGCCCATTTCACGCGCCCCTTACTTTGGGGCTGGAAGTTTTTTTTATTTATTGTCTGTCTACGAATTGGTTTCGCGTTCAGAATATATTCGTTAATGATGAAAAAACAAAATGTCTTTTTAATATACTTATGACTAGTTAAATATTGACTTATATAATATTTGATTATTGAAATCTGGGCTTAGACGCTATCGTTATAGGTTCAATTCTGGAATATATTTAAATGATTTCATCTACTCATAAAAAAGCATAAAGCAAAAAAAGAATAAAAAACTTTTTTTAAAACTCTATCTTTTGACCAAAAATGTCTATGTCAACAACTGATAGGCAGAGACCCTTGTACTTCCTTCCGTCCTTAATTCCTTCTTTAAATTAAACTGTAGTATTTACTTGTATGTCACTTAGTTATCCACTTTATATTTTTTGCTTCACGCTGTATATATGCGAAATATAGCAGGGTAGGTGCAGGGAGTCTGTCAGCGCAGTGTTAAGGCACTTCGTTCCGTTAAAAAGCTTCCACCAATTTTTTGAGGCATTGCGTGTTGAGTGGCGGAGCTCAAATTCGCGTTTTGAGGCGAAATCGCAGCGTACAAATATAAATTAAATTATATACCCGTACATCCCATCCCAGAATTAAGCTCATCTACTAAAATAATAAATGGCGAAAAAATTCCATGTAAGCTCACTTCCTATATTTTCGCTCTGCTAGTTTATAGCTTCAGGCCACTGGGTCGCAGAGACCGGAAGGGATTTACCTTATAAAAATTTAATAGTTTTTGATAAAATTGATAGGTATTTTTTTTTATTTTTATTTTTTTTCTTTTAACAAGAGCGAGGTAGTGCAAATAATTCATACTCTCGAATGGGAATTGAACCTATAAACGTTGCATTTAAAGATTAAAAGATACTAACTAAACTAAAGTAAATAGTTTTTTAAACCACAAAACTACAGTGATAGAAAACAAAATTGATAGAAAATAGAATTAAGATGTAAATTTACAATATACGATTTACTCAAACGTCTAAAATCGAGAACAATAGTTTACTTGAAATATAAAGCGGTACAATAAATATTTCAATAGAGACTCGTCTCGTCTTCAGTTTATTTATTTGGTGGTTTGGGGGTAGCTTTCTGTTCTCTTTATATTGTTATACTTACAATACAATTTTGTTGGCGTGAAATAATATTTTTATAAAAGCTTACTATTGAAGCAATAAAAATATATAGTAGTCATTTTAGAGGACTTCGTAGCACAGAGTAAAACTCTGGTGGGTTTGTGACGGTTCTAAGTTCGATCCCCTTTCGTGAGAATGATTTGTTTTTATAACCTTCTTCTGATGACAGGGTAAATAGGGGGGGAAATGGAAAATAGAAGAAAATATATTCTGAACTCGCCCTACCAGGTAAATCGCGGTGTTGAGTTCAGCTAGTTAAAACGGAACCGAACGGAGTGTCTTGACACTAGGTCAAACCGAATGTTAGAGGTAAGAAAGTATGTAAATACGGAAAGTGCTATAAACTAAAATTTTAAGTCCACTTTAACCGTTAGTTAGACGGTGATATATACACAAACATTAACCAAAGCGGGTTTGACGGTGTAAGAATATATGGGTGTGTTTTATTGCAAGTAGCTTCAATTTGCATCTTTTAAATATATTTCCTTTTTTTTTCTTTTTGTCACATATAGCTTCACTCTGTATCCTGCGTATAGCAAGGAAGGTAGAGAGAAGGATCCTCCAGTGTTAAGATGGGAAGGGATTATGACAAATTTTCTAATCATTGTGTTGAGTGGATTGGTGGTAATTAAGTCGAACTTTTTCTTGATGGCAGAACGAAAATAACTCCCTCCCTCGAATGGGGCAGAAAGAAGCCAATCGTGGCGCACAAGCTTGTGACTGTAAACGTGTCAGGTAGTGAGTTCGATTCCCATTCTCAAGAAATATTTAATATTTCAAGAGAAATTTATCTTTTGCTAAGCTCTCACTTATTTCGCAAAATTCTATTTAAAAATGTACGTCGTCGGCCTAATATCGGTCATAAGTCATAAAAACGCGGTACTTTGCACGTTAACAATGAAATGTCAGCACTCTTTATCCAGGGATTATGTTTTGCGTGTGGTATAAGTTAATTAAATATTATAAAAATAATATTTTATTTGTTTGTTTGTATGTAGGATTCCACGCGTATTGGTACAGTAGTAGTCTCAAACGCGACAGTTGTGGGTTCGATTACCACATGATGAAATAAATAGTTTTTATTTTCTTACTCCAGAAAGTAGAAAGTGTAGAACGGAGTATTGTAAAACTAGGTTCCCCCTGTTTGCCCTGATATGCGGGGAAACCCATTAAAGTACTTTTTTAGTTTAGAACATGTAACTATTGCTTCCAGCCAGAATGCCACTGAGCCATGATGAATTTAAAGAATATTCTATTACTGAAATTCTAGAACTACGATATTAACATATTAGATAAATCCTTTCAAAAGAAAATCTCGAAATAAAATATTTCTAGTCAATGAAAATGAAATTCTAAATTGAAGGTACATTTTTGAATATTTTTCAGCTGAATACATGAAATAAACCATTATAATATTAGCTTCTATATTCAGACTTTTGAAGAAGTGTAAATATATAAATGTATGTTTGCATGTGTACTTTAATACATATATGTTTATATAAACATATACATATGTATTAACCTTCATGTATACTCATATGTCATGTAGTTTTAATGGTAAAAGATAACTTGTAGTGATTATGCACATGTCATGTTAATTTAGGTATATATTTTGGTTTCGATGTTCGAGCAGGTTCAAACCCCGCGACGTTTACTGTATGTTTTCCAAATATTTTTCTTTTCTAAGTTAGAAATGTATAATTTTGTTTTGTTGGTAGGATCTCATTGTCTTAGTTTGTTACATATATATAGTTGGTAAAACTTTGAAAACCGAGCTATCTTACTTTACATGAAATATACGTAGATTAAATTCAAACAAGTTTTTGGTTGAAATGTACAACTAATTTAAAGGCGTGTATCAGTTTGAAAAAGAACAACTTATAATATGAAGTTTAATTAAAAAACTTATACGTTTCAACACTCAATATATCGAAAATTTGGCGGAGAGTGGGAAACAGAGTGTCTTAATACTAGGTTACCTATGAATACCCTGCAATAAGGGAAAAAACGTGAAGCTACTAATTTCTAAATTAAAAAAAACTGTGGAATCCTTTTTTTTGCTTTACACTGTATCCCGCATATTGCAGGGAAGGGAAAGTTCCTGACTTTCTACCGAACTCTGGAGGCATTGCGTGTTGAATAGCGGAACTTAACGCCCTTTGTCTCTTTACCAGAATGAGGAAATGAAAATATTAAATATTTCATTTCTTTCAGTGGGGAACTCACAACGTGTCGCGTTTACAGTCGCTTGTGCTCACAAGCGTGAAACGTGGGAAAACGCGTGAAACTTCTGCTTTTTAAATTTTAAGTTTGATAAACTAATTTCCTCTCATAACTTAGACCGACTTCATAAGGGTAAAGCTCATTCGCCGCAAAACCTTTATTTTAATCAAGGCTCGCCTCATTATTATACAAAATATTTTTGTATTATATTAAAAGATCTCATTTCCGCTACGTAATGAGGTTGTGATGATTTAAGATGACTGTGTAGACAGATACTAAGTATTTTTTATATATTTTATAACAATAAAGTATATTATATTATTATTTGAGAATATCTTGGCGCAAAGACATAAGGGTGGGTTTGTAGGTTTGATCCCCACTAGAGGAAATTTTTTTTTTTAATTTTTTAAATTGAAATTAACGTTATCATTTCCTCGTTCTGATAACAAGGCAAACCGCAACGGTGTTAAGTTCCGTCACTCAACACGCAATGCCTGCAGGTTTCGGCTATAATAAGAAACAGAAGTGTATCTAGGACTTCCCAGAACCCCTTGGACTGTACTACTATGTGCGAAATACAGCGTGAAGCCGAAAAAATAATTTTAAAATATATATTTATATATTTTATACTATATACTATACTTTTATACGTGGCTCAGTGGGTTAGACTTTTTTTTTTTTATTTTTTTA
>HE671601.1:81006-96657 GCA_000313835.2 Heliconius melpomene melpomene | reverse complement strand
CTCTGCAATGTCGGACCGCTTCGGCTCGAGATGTTCACCGACTAACCTCACTAACTCCTCGAATGATTTTTGCCTCCGGGGTTATTAGAGGTGCACACAAATCACACATTAAGTCATAAGTAGGCTCGCCGACCAATGTTATTAATGTAGCCACTTTTAAACTGTCCTCAATTTTGTTTAATGCCACAAATTGTTCCACGCGTCTTATATATGCCGACCATTTTTTTGCTCGATAAATCAAAAGATTCGATTTTTCCGATAGGCATATTTATACACAATAATTATACTCAATAATTATAACTTTTACACTCGTCGCCAGTTAGATATTACTGTAATTATAGGTTAATATGTAAGGGAGCAACAAAACAAGGCCGAGTCGGTGACACAACTGATTTTATTAATATACCAAACTACCTACATACAACAGTAAGTTTGTTTTCTACTCGGAGAAATTTATAAATGCAGGAATAAGTGGTAACAGAGTAAGGGGGAGAAGTTGCTTGTGCTTCGGGTATCCACGTTTTGGCGCTCCGGTCTCTCTGGCTAGGGATAAACGATAAACTTTTTGGTTTTCTGCTTAGACTGGTTTGATAATATAGAGTACGTAGTGATTTATCTCTAGGCTCTCTCTTGATACATGATGGCGTATATGCGTGACAAAAAAAATAGCAACAATGAGAATTTTACGCGTCGCTCACAAAGCCTTCGCTTACATTTTGTGTAACGTTACATCACTTTCAAAAGGGCGTAGACCCCTCTCATAGTGAGTGCTTGCGGGAGCACGTTGCGCTAGGCACTGTGTATATTTTTTTTGGAAAAATATCCTAGAATAGAACGTTTTTGAATATCACTATTGTTTTACTATAAAAGTACTAGATAAATATGACTTGGATGGCCATTTCCTTTTATATTATTATTTGTGTTCAAAAAATTTTATTATTTTTTTCGTTTTCATGATGTTTTTGATTATACGTAGATTTTTCGATTTTTCAAAAATGTATATCAATGTGGTGCAATTGAGACTAGGTGTTTTCGTCATGGAATCTAATGTAATTCGTTTATATACAAAATAGTTGTCTAATTTTTTTATTAATTACTTATTTTTTTAGCTTAACGTTATATCCAGTATATAACATTGGTTCCAAATTGGGAACCTAGTGTAGACACCTTTTCCGCTTAATTTGCGTAGCGAGTGACAGATTCCAACGCCGCGTTTGGTATTGTTACTAGAGCGGAGACGAAAATAATTGATTCCGAGATGAAACACACAACCGTCGCGATTACAGTGACAGGCTGTGCTGCGTCACAAAGATCTCTAAGGTTTTTCAGCTTCACGCTATATATGAGATATATGGGAATATATAACAGGGTAAGCAGAGAAACCTAATGTTAAGAGGAATTGCGTGAAGAATTCAACTTATTACAAATAAATAATAATACATTCCTCTGAGTCGGAACCAAACCCACAACTGTCGCCACCACATCTTCAATTTTACTTAAACATGACATATCCAGACATTCCATATCCGATAAAGCATTTCAGCAGAACTTAAACGGTATACGCTATTATATATGACTGGCCCATAATAGATGACAATATCGTGGCCCTGTGACCCAAATACGATGGTCGCGATATCTTCCAGATAAGTATTGGGTATTGGTGGAACTGAGAAGTTTGAGTATTGTATATAGATTTTGTTTTAGCTGCTGTTAGACGTTCTTTTCATTTTTATTTTTAGGCGTAGGGGATGGCGTCGTAATGTAAAAAAAACGGGTAAAAATAAAATGTTTTCTTAATTCCAACATGTGTTCCCCCTGTAGAACTCTGTGGAAAACTTGTAAATAGGGTAACTGAATTTAAATACCTGGGGCACATTGTTACGGAAAACTTAAAAGACGATAAAGACATGGAAAGAGAACGCAGGGCATTGGCTGTAAGGGCCAATATGCTGGTTCGAAGGTTTGCTGGTTGTTCATTACCTATTAAAATAGCACTATTTAAAGCTTACTGCCAAACATTTTACACCAGCGGCCTTTGGGCTAGTTGTACTCGAAGAGCAGCCCATATTCTTCGAGTTCAATATAATAATGCCTTCAGGGTGCTGTTGAAGCTCCCTTATCACTGTAGTGCATCAGGCATGTTTGCAGATGCTCACATAAGTGATTACTTTGCGATAATGCGCAAAAAGGTGGCATCTGTTATACAAAGGGTAAGGGCAAGCGCCAACAGCATCCTGAAGGTATTTGCAGATAGAGTGGATGGGCCCACAATAGGGAGATTTATTAGGTTACATGTGCAAAATTAGCTATGTGTTTTAAAAGTTATTATATTATTATGTATTATTATATTTATATTTGTTATCTTTTGTATTTTATTTTACTAACATAGTTCTTAAGTCATTGTACTAACCAGCTATGAGCCCATGTAGCTTGAGAATAAAAGATTTTTATTTTTATTTTTATTTTATTTTTTTATTTTTATTTTAATTTTATTACTACTCCGCATGAAGATTGAACCGGAGCCTGGAATTAAAAAAAATATTATTAGTGAGAATCGAATCCAAAACCGTCGCGTTTACAGTCGCACTTGTGCCCCTGCGTCTCAACATTCCTCTATACTAGAAAAGTAACGATTTTACTACTACCTAAGTAACAAAAGTAGGACAAATTTAACGGGATAAAGTTTTTCTAGCACGCAATCGCAATCTAACCTTAACTTTTACGGAAGCTTGTTTCATGTAGACCAGCTACACGCTCGTGTGTGAGCTTTGAGAAATATATAGTAGTCAAGGTTACATTGACCCTGTGAGGCTTCGCCTGCTTCTTTTTTATTTAATGTTAGTTAAGTGTATTAACGACTGCACATGCACGTCTGAAGATAGGAACAGATGGACAAATCCTGCAATCTCGCTTTTAAATGGAAAAGACAACTCATGACAACGACCATTTCGTCAGTACTGTACGGCTAAGCCGAAATGTATTTATATCTTTATATCCTTTATGGGTCTGAGTATACGTGTATATAATAAAATTCCGCAGTGTATTCTTAGTTTGCCACTACAAAAATTTAAAATATCTGTAAAAAAAATTCTAACAAGTAATGCGTATTACACTGTTCAAGAGTATTTAGAGGATAAGCATGTATGGAATTAATGTCTATTGAATGTAATGCAGGATAGCTGCCAGCTAATGTAATAGATAGTACCATTGATTTTGAAAAGAGCAACTGTTGAGTTTCTTGCCGGCTCTTCTCAGCAGAACTGCCTTCCGAACCGGTGGTAGCTTTTTGTTCATATGTTCATTCGACGATTCAAAAGTGCTTATAATAATTGCCTATTTGAATAAAGAATATTTTGAATTTGAATTTGAATTTTGAATTTAGTAAAGTTTGGTTATTTTTGTATGGTTAACTACAATGTTGCTATTAGGATTTCGGGCGTAGGGACACAAGTCACACAATACTTAAAAAAATTGGCGTTCTCAGGTTCCCTCTTCCTACCCCGCGGGATACAACGTGAACCTGAAAAAAAATCACCCCTTAGGTAGCTACTGATAATATAATATATTGTATGAAAGTTCAGTTTTAAATCTGTCTTTTATACGACAAACAAAATGTTTATCACTCGTAAACTATACAGGGGGTAGTTTAGATGTGTTCTTCAAGGTTGGATATAAAATATATGTAAGTTTTTATAGGAGATTAAAAGTTTATATTGCTTTCTAGCGCGATCCGCCCTAGTTCGAGCTTCGAAAGCTCCTTTGAGTGGGTGTCTGGTTATCTTTCAATATTCTACGGAGTTTCTATACTGTAGAATACTGTAGAATGACTAATATTATGTACAGTCGTGAGGCCGCCCTGCCACGGTTTGATTCGCACTCAGGGGAATTTTCGATGGTTGTGGTTTCAATTATACTTAGCCTCTAGTAACACTAGGTCTTTTTTGCATACCCAGCTATATACATACGAGCAATCCCTACATCTAAAAAAAGGAAAAATAAGGTGGAATTGACTAGAAAAAATCCTTACCTAAAGAGTAAAATGGTAAAATGGTAACCAAGATTTCAAAATTCGTCTGTCCGATTGTCATCACGTGCTTTTGTCACGAAAGTAAGACTGGAAATTACAGCGGAACTAACAAACGAATAAAAAAAGTTCTGTACATATAAAACAAATAGAAGTTTAAAATATAAAACGGTTTTCCGATTTGTGAATATAGGTTTCGCACATGAAAATAAAGTTTTTATCTGAAATAGTTCATTTGAGAATAAAAAAGATTGTTTATTTAGCTGATACAATGATAATAATTAGTATGATTAATATTAAAACATTTATTTTGAAGTTTATATTTTGAACAAGCGTAAACATTTTTGAGCATGGGGAAAAAAATGTAAAAAAAAATAATTTCCCATTTTCATATGTATTATATGATTAATGATTATATATTTTAGGAATGGCTAGTGGGCAATGGAAAATGGCATATGGCAAATTTGACACAAATTTTATGAAACCAGGGCACTGAGTTCATTAAGTAAGTCTAGACTGAGTCTTGAGAGAATCCACTACTATTTATTTCGATATTCGCTATCGAGAACGTTATTAAATATAGTAGTTTCTGTGAAATTTGTAATAAGCCGTTTGTTTGGCATGATAGGTGATCTATGTTCCAATTATTAATATATTTTTTTATTACAGTAGAGTAGAGTCACTAACTTATGTATTTAATTAATTACCGAGTTTATTTTTAAAACTTATTTGCATTTATGAATTGATTTCTTATTAATATAAGAAGAATAAGGATAAGATGCAGACGAGAACTGAACTCGATGACTTATTTCTAGATTTTGTGTTAATTTATGTCTTAGAAATTTTTAAAATTTTTATTTAAATGCTTATTGAAAATTATTTATTTAAAATTATTAATTATACTGCTTAACGTCATACAAAAACTCGCCGTCGCGTCGTGGTGCTGATTGGATACACCTAGCTTAGTGTATTGATTGTGGGCTAATGCAATTAATTATTATGTATATAGAAATTCCCAGTGTTTTTCCTAGAATAGATAGTGTTTTTGTAGAAAAAATATAATTTATGAAGATTAAACACATTTCTTACAAGCATCGCGTCTACAGTCAGACATATACAATATACGTATAGTAATATAATAAAGCCATATAATATCTCACCAAAGCGAAATGTGGAAAAAGGTGTAACTAACTTATAAGTAATAAGACCTTTCATTTTCCTCGTCATAAGCCTAATTTGAGCAACAGATAAAAACTAAATAAATAATTTTGAAATTGAAAAAAGGTACGGGCTACGCTTCTGTACTGAGTAGCTAAAAAAAAAAATATCTTTTGTTCCTTCACTCTCCTGTAGCCACAGATTACTGCAGTGTTCAAAACGTCGGGCTTCCAAAAATGTATAATACTAAATAGACGTGGTTAATCCGGTTAAAGAGTTTAACTTAAACCTTGTAACTAATTTCTGCACTTATCTCGTAAAATATATAATTTTTATAGTATTTTGAAAACTGATGTAGTTATTTTCATGTAAACTCCTAGTAGGGGAGTTGGTCTAGACGAAACGGCAATGAGATTACGTCTTATTTTAGGTTTCGAGTTAATAAGCCAACGCGGTATATGGCTTAGAAATTATTTCAGTTGTTATATAAAAGGTTTTAGAAAGATTTATTTTCTGATATTTCTGATGTTTTAATGGAAAATTGAAACTAAATCGAAGGTGAAATGGAGAGTTTTAGCTTTATATTCTCAATGCCTATTCTGCAATATGCGGGATTCCCTGCCTACCTTGCTCATGCAAGGAATTTGCATTTGGAATTGCAAGGAATGCAAGGAATTCGCAAGGATTTGGCATGGTATTTTTTTTTCGGCGGAAAATGAGGGACGTAGAATCTTTACACTACGTTATCGGGTTAGCACTCCCTACTATATGCGGGATACAGGGTCAACCTAAAAAAATATAAAAAAAAATAAAACAAAAATAAATGAAAAAATAACTTTTAAGCGATCAAACAGAAATGTCGCGAACAATTGTCCATAGGTCATAATACCTTTAGCCGAAGTGAATGAATGTCCCCGAATGAACTGCAATTCAATTATCCCGCGCCGCAGTAGGTACCTACTGTACTGTGTAGTGTATATTTTTATGTAAACTTTTTTGATATTATCGTCGTTATAATTGGTATGTCATTGGTATTTTTGAACTTGTAATTTGGCTGTGAGGTGTTCGTGGCGCAGTGGTGCAAGCGTTTGGTTGTAGGCGCGGCAGTTGGGTTCGATTTTCGCCCGGTGGAATGGAATTGTTGATATTTTAATTTTAATTCGTCGTTCTGGTAACGAGTTAAAGTGCAGCGTTGAGTTTCGTCACTCATCTCACAATACCTCGAGTAGTGGAAAGTATGAAATGGAATGCTATGCTAATGCTGAAACAAAAATTTATAATATTTGGTAACGTTGCTTAGCATGGCCTCTGCTTACAGCCCGCATAAAGCAAGATAAGCAGAGTGAATCTCGTAATAAGACATTCATCACACCACATCATCCAATTTTCAAGACATTGGGAATTGAGTGAAGGATCTCAACGCTGCGCTTTCTCTTCTTACCAGAGAAATGAAAATATTTCAATATCCCGTTTGGGAATCCAATAATTTGCTTTTTTTTGTATTCATATTTTCATTTTTTTGGATTGCACTCTGTACGCTGTGCCGCTGCGCCAAAACGGTCTTTTTCGCGTTTTGTTTCTAAAATATTGCAATATTTACCTAAGTGGTGGTCAAAATTAACCAAACACTTTAGCCTAAATTATTACACAAAGTGAATTAACACCAAAGGCGGAACAACAAAATTTCAAACGACCTCATAATAAGGACGCACCCGACATCTTGAGAATGTCAACGCGGATATTTTTATGACTTAGAATGTTGAAACAGAATAAACGTTTCTTTAAAAGATAAAGGAAATTAGTTAAAATTGTTGCAGCATTCGCTTTTATAATTTAATTATGTTGTCGGACACCTCGCCTTGCTCCTTGGTTGATATTCTAGAGGAATGCTTGTTTTGTTTTCTTTAACAACTTGTTTTTGTTTTAGTTTTATTTTGTTATGTTTTTTATTTCATTTAGTATTTTAATTTATATCCTTCTGTTTTTTAAGCTTCACGCCGTATCTCGTATATAGCAGGATAGACAGGACTAACCTGGGAACCTGTTAAGATACTCCGTACACTTCTCACTTTTAGCCAAATTCTAAAGGTATTGCAGGTATTGGTTCAGTGGAGGATCTTAACGCCGCACTTTGCATCGTTACCAGAACGTGGAAATAAAATAATTAATATCTTTTACGAAAATATTTATGTAAATTTTATAGTCATCGCATGAATTACTCAAAACTTTAAAAAATATACTGTAGTGCAAGACAATCTATAAAAAATAAAAGTTTCTCTAAAATGTGAAAAGAGTTTAGAATTGAAGAATTTGCTAGAAATTTCACAGCAGTTCGATCCCACGGGAAGACGTATGAATAGCTGTAACCACGAGCTATCGAAGTTTGTGTGCAAGTTGAGTTCTGTTCCGTATTACTACTATACTAGTAGTATATACTGTACTATAGTATAGTAGAGGAACACGGCGACCACACAATATATAGAAGCGAAAGTTATTATTACATGTCTTTTACTTAGCTCCGAAAAGTTCTTTTTGAGCTTTAGATTTAATCTTTTGATTGCTGTTTTAGAATTCGTAAAGTTGGTCAGAGAGAGAGAGTAAACAAAGAAGATGTATATAATTTTTGTGTTTGTCACAAGTTCAGTACTGTAAAGTTAAGGAACACAGTGTAGCGACACTCAATTTTCACCCAATTCTTGAGTTTTGTCTCGTTATTAAAGCGATTAAATAAAAATATTAAATATATTATTAGCCCTAGTGGGAATCGAATCCGCAACCATCGCGCTTACTATAATTCTTCAACAACAATGTACAAAGTCAAAGATAGACTAGTTTGCAGTTTCCATATCAATGTTACGAGTATACTGTATAGTATAGGTGCAAAGTTCAGTTTTAGTTGTTTGCATCGATAGAGTCTCTCTCGCTAATTGAATTGCAACGCCACAGAGCTCGGTCACTATATCAATTTATATAGCGAGGGAGTAACGGTGTCAAAGTTACTTTAGTGTATTAAATTTGTCTTTGCTAAGGGTTTTTTTTAGTGATTTTATTGAATGTTATATATGTTTTTTATACTAGGTACGTATATATTTAAATAGAGAAAAAAAACTTTCGACTTTATGTTAATATATATATTACTATACTCTAGGGCCACGTGGCTTCTATAAATTGAACTGAGATACATTTTTCTGGTACTAAGCATAAATTTCTTTGAATAGTTTAAGCCAAAATTACTTACGCGGTAATCGAATCTACACACTGTGATCGTATATATCTAGCTGTCACTTACATTTGTTTCTCAGTAAATATTAGAGTTCGTAATTGTGATGTTTCGCTCCCGCCCTAAACATTTCTTATGTAAATATTTATATGCAAATCACTTCCGTAAACGTATTTCGACTCCCTCAAGATGTGTCCTTAATCGAAGTTGAGAAATTTATTTAGAAAACCCCCTTCAAAAAGAAAGCGTTTTCAAAGTTTTCTTTAGATATTTAAATATTAGCGAGATACTCCGTTCCCTACTTGCAGAGTGAGGAAATAAAATCTGTTCATTTCCTAGAGCTGGAATCGAATCCACAACCGTCATTTACTATCAAACACTGTGCCGCCACTGCTGTGAACGCTGTCAAACGCCATTTAAATTTACAAAAGCTTAAAGTATTTAAATAGTTTTATGTCAAATAACATTACAATGTCTATTCATATAAAGACAGAAAGACGATTCGTCTTCTCTCCGCTCCTTCCCTATCAAGTGTTGACAGCGCAATATATTTGAGCGCATTCCAACATCAATCTTGGAATACACAAACTGAAGGAAAACCGAGCAAGGAAAGATTTACTATATAAAAGGTGCATCTTTATAAAAAGATATAATAAAAAAAGATTAAAATATAAATCAGCTTTACGCTGTATCCTGCGCACACCAGGGTAGGCAGAGGGAACCTAGTGTTAAGACATTCCGTCCCCCACTTTCTACCGAATTCTGGAGGCATTACGTGTTAAGTGGCAGAACTCAACGTCACGCTTACGCGTAAATAAATATTTCACTTGCTCGAGTGTGGATCGAACCTACGACCGTCGCGTTACAGTCACACCTTTTCGTATTTAATCTTGAAAATTCAGTGTGACCCCACTTTCCGGTAACTGATTGAGCTGAAATATGGAAATATTTCATTTTCCTAAATAGAAATCGAATCCGCCACCTTCGCGCTTACAGTTTCGCTTGTGCCCCTGCGCCACGAAGGCCTTAATAAACATCTGACAATAAAAATATATTTTTAAACAATTTATTTATTTGCTTGTCAACAGGTATAATTCTAAGCTGACCACGCTAGCTCTGCCGTCGGTGATATTCGAGCCTAAGTTCAAAGGATCAGTGCGTAACCTCGTGTACTCTGACCTTCCGGGACAACCTCCAAGGCGACAGGAGTTGCGGCATTCGAGAGATTTGAAGGTAAGCTTTATATCTGTTACAGTATTCATGGAGAATATGCAAAGAGAAAATAGTGTTCTATTATATACATATTATTATCTACTAAGCAAGCAATGGATGATGAGATCGTCGCAGTAGATACAGCGGCGCAGTGGAACACTGTAAACACGGAGGCTTTGAGATCGATTTCCATATATGTAAAATTCATTTACATGTTTTCATTTTCATATTCTGGTGACAAGACCAAATGCGAGAGTTAATTGCGCCATTTAATATGCTATATCTTATATTGTACCTGATTGTACCTTCGCAATAGGAAATGTATGTCTAGATGTATTTAATTATTATTATTAATTATCATTATCATGTCTGATAAGTGCAGGTTCAAAATACGTTAAAAAATAAAATGAAATATTTGCATACATATATTTTTAACATTTTAAAACTGATATCCCGTTGTTCATACATATCGTTTCAATTAAGCACTATACAAGTGTTGGTAAATTAGAGCAACAGCTGGAATGTCGCTTGTATTTATGAAATATACATTTATTGTTGCATGTGACCTGAACATTTATTGAAATAATTTTATTTAAACGTTTCGCTACATCCCGCAGTTAGTAGGGATAAATGGAGGGAACTTAGTGTTAAGACACTCCTTTCTCCGCTTTCCGTCCTATTTTCCAGAACCAAATGTTAAAACACTCGATCAGCTTAACTGTAAGTTACTCACTGAATAGGTAAAAACGCTTTTCAAGCACTTTATTAAAATAACGCTGAAAGGAGAATATAAAATTCCATAGAGTGCGTTATATTTTAAGAACATCTCAATTTTAATATATTATCAAAGCATTTTGAACTCTTTTTCCTTCAGTGTTGGGTTCATTTTGCAATGCACTTAAATGCAACCGTTTAGATCGAACAATGAACGTCTCGTTCTAATTCAGACTCAATCAAAAGCAGAAGCAAACTTTAAGGATTTAATACTCTGAGTAAATGCTCTGTTTTCTTTATGAAAGAGTTCTTGTTTTATTTTTCATTATTTTCACGCGTTATCCCGATTAGTTTAGGGTTATTTAATATTATAATTTCTCTCCGTTTTGATGCAAATGCAAATGCGGCGTTGTGTTTTGCCACTCAACATGCGATGCCTTGAGATTTTGGCGGGAAGTGGTTAACATAGTGTCTTAACAGTAGGTACGTGATACGGCATGAAGTTAGAGAATAGGTTAAAAAGAAAGAATTTAGTGCCAAGACAATATCAGACGAAAAAAAGAAATCCGAGTGCTTTCTATTTTTCGTCTGATATCTAATGATTAAGAGTTCACGTGAAGCAAAATTAAAAACGTATTCTTCATTAATTCATTATGTGGGGAAGGCACATTCCGCTTCCAACTTTTCACCCATTTTTCGAGACGATTTTATTTAGCAGAAGTCAACGTCACATTTTCTCTTACCAGAGGGAGAAAATTCATTCTTTCCTCCGAATGGAAATCGAACTTACAACCATCCAGCCTTATCTAAGCCTAAGCCTCAACAGCGGCAAGATTCTCTGTCAACTTAAAAAATTACATACTAATCTTTTAAGTAAGTAGGTATAACAAGTACTACAAAGTACTTCTGTGGCGCAATTTAATAAAGCCAAGTTCTGTCGCGGGTCCCCACAGCGAGGGCGTGAACGCCGTACATTATGTTGGTTGAAATTAAGTCACTTTAATTACTAAGGAGTAATCTTACACTCGTAATTGCCTCTGTGAGATGTTTGTAATTTGTTTATTACTATAAATGTATGTAATTTTAATTCTGTGAAAGAATTTAATTTGTGCAATTAATTAACAGTGGCGAAAGCGTGCGATTGTAAACGCAATAGTTGCGGGTTCGATACCTATTCGAGGGAATGAAGTATTTTTTTTATTTCTTCGTTCTGGAACTTTACAGTAATATACAATTTATGAAAAAATGTTATATGGACCGTTTATTTTGAAAGTGGTGTAAGTCAATTTTTTCCAAAAATGAGTTATCACGTAATTCATGCTTAACTTAATGTATTTTTTTTATATGTAACTAGTCCGTGTTTAATTTCTCAAAAAAAACCCATGTTTTGAACAACTTAAAATCAGTCGGTAAATGAAATTGCATAATCATCGACATACTAACCTTTAACTTTCTCAAAACAAAAGAAAATGGACTTACACCTCTCTCAAAATAAACGGTCCATATTAATTGTATAATAAAGTAGTTTGTATAATAATAAAGTTATATAAATGTATAACTTGGCTATAATATAACAATAAGTTTAAGCGGGCGAAGCCGAATTTTGGCTACTAGTATGTAATATTATTAGAAATAGGCATTTAAAACGTCCGTCCGTTCATTACAAGTTGAAAAGGTCGCGTGTATCCATAGCCACGTTATTTCGGAGGCTGCGACGGTGAAAGGTTATTCAATTTATTTTTCTATCTGACCTACTTAGCACAGTGACGGCGATATATTGTGAATGACACCGTTTGAGATTTACTGGGGATATAAGGAATGTACCTCTAAGCATGGTAGATAGTTATGGTTCGTGGATGTTTGGAATTCGATTCTTTTTTATAAGCGATGGGTTTTTCTGGAGGTTAGTGTTTTTTTTATTGTTGTTGTTGTTTTAGTTGAGGATGTGGAAAATTTAGGACTTGTAAGGTTTTGATAAAGCAATGAGTGTAGCAGAACTTGAACTCTTTCTTCCTTAACCTCTTGGAGCCATTCCGTTGTTATTGAACGATTTCTAAGAAAGGGTTCTATTATAATTTTATATGTTTCCTAAACAAGTCACCTTCACATTTGTGAAAAAACTCTAAAAATTAAAAAATATGATTTATGGTAAGATTTCTTACTACCAAAAGTGAGCGCCAAAAAAGACGTAAAGGGCTTAAAATAAACACTAAGCTTTATAGGTACTTTGTAGATGTCATTATATTATGATGATAACAATATGTTTTTTGCTTCATTATAAAAATCTTTTTATTTTTTTAGGGACCTGGTATTAACACATTCCTTTTCTAATTAAGGCACTTCCTTTTCCCTACTTTCCTCCTAATTATCGAGACATTGTTGATAGGCGAAACTTACCGACGCGCTTTCTCTAGTTAGAAGAGCGAGGATTTCTTCCTTCCTCGCGGTAAATATTCATTATTTCATTCCACCGAGCGAGAATCAAACCCACGACTGCGTTAACAGTCGCAGCTGGCCTCGAAAAAAATATGTGCAAAGGAGAGACCAGAGTGACACAAGTTCTCTTCCCATATATCTCAAATAAGATGACAAGAATACTTTCTTCCATTTGTAGCAGTTACTTACAGATTTTCTAAATGGATTTAGCTTCCCATATATAATAGTGGTGTCGTAAAGTGGCGTGTTTATGCGATGAGCAGATAGCACAGTGTATGATGTATGGGGCTATATATCTGCTTATCGTGGACTTATGTTAGACAATGTACCTTCTGGCTGGTGGGTTTGAGTGTATTCAATAGATTCTTATTTGTTGTAAAAATATGAAGGTTTAAGTTAATTATCATATTTTATACATGTAAATACTACGGTTGTGAGTTTAATTCTCAGTCAGTGTAATTAATTATTATCATTTCCTCTCTCTTAGTAAGAAAACCAGTATTATACAGGGTGGAATTGTCAGCACCACTTTAAATGAAACCACAGTTTTAACTACTTCTCTACTTCTTCCATCCTGTATAACCATAACGTAACACTAACATTTGTAGCAACATCTAAATCTGGAGCTGAAAATTTTAATATGTATATTTTTATTTGTCTGCGTTTAAGTTTAAAAATTCAAATTTACATCCCCCTAGATTCTTATTCAACGAGATTCTGTTTAAGCAGGAAGTTTCATAAGTCCCACGGCAGTTCAGACGGTTAACTTCTTGATAATAAATTATTTTTGTGTTTGCTACTTCGTTAAAAATTTTATTGTATAATTGAGTTGTGGTCGTAGATTCGATTCCCATTTGGGGATATATGTATTTACCTATTTTTTTAGCTTCGTGCTGGAACTAGTATATGACAGCGTAGAAGGAACCTAGGAGTCTATTAAGATTTCGATTAGGTATTGCACATTGAGTGGTGAAATTGAAAGTGCCAAGATATGAAAATATTAAATATTCCAATCTCCCGAATAGGAATCGAATCCAAAACTGTCGCGAGTAGAGTCGGACGCTTGTGTCACCTAAAATTTTAAAATATGTAAGATTGGGTTCGTTAATCATTTTGTTCCCAACAGTTCCCAGAAGCAGTGTCTAAGCTAACTTTCGTTAGCTTAGACACTGCTTCTTTGAAATTTTCAAAGTAATATTTTGTGTAACTAAGTAGATAGATATCGTTTATTAGTATGGCAATATAAATTTGAAATTTCTTTTTTACTGAATTTAAATACAATTACGATTTTTTCTTAATGAGAACGGAGTGTTTCAACACTAGATTCGTAGATTCCTTTTGACTACCCTAACGAGACATTATTAATGAACACGGAGTGACTTTACTCTAGGTTCCCTGGTTCCCTCTGCCTACCCTACCTACAGCGTGAAGCTGAAAAGTGTATTTCATCGAGTTTAATGCCAGTCCACATATAGGTGTACGGTATATTCCCATACACTTGGCAGTACTTGGCAGGGTGAATAAAGTGCCCTATCCAGAATTCAATATGCGACCGATTCGTTCGAAATAATCTCGACCCCAAATATTGCTGTCGATTTCTATTAAAGTGAAATACACTTAAAGCTACCTACATATATCTATCGTATAAGTTCAGGTTATTTTAAAAAGTACTAAAATATACGAGTGTATATTTTATTTTAACTTCACGCACTATCCCGCATATAGCAGGTTAGGTAGAGGGAACCTCGGAACCTAATGTTAAGAGACTTTCGTTTCTCGTATTTTATGTTAGGTGCAGTTTTTTTCTTTATTTAGGTATGTCCCGTATTTAAGGAAGGTAGGCGAGGGAGAAACAATGGTCAAGGCATACTTTTTCTCTCTGGCCAAGTTTCGAAACATTACATACTGTATAACATGTATTTTTCGTTGTGGCTCAACGACATTGTGTCTATAAGCACGACAGTTGTAGATTTGATTCCCAGAATAAATTATATTCGCTCTGTAGTCAAACAAGGAACTAAGTTGAGTTCCGCCATTGAATATAAGCAAAACGGAATACGAGGTCTCCCCTGCCTACCCTGCGATATGCGGGATACAGCGTGAACACATAATATTTTTTTGAATTCAAGTATTTAATTTCCATGCACTTATAATGTCGCTATCTTCTATCAAAATAAGAGTTTTTTTTAAAGTAAACTTGCAAAGTGTGAGGAGGCTGTGGCTAAATGGACCACATTAAAAAGCCATTACCTGCCCGCATACGAGATGCGTTTTTAATCTGTACGTGAGAATTTAAAAGTTCAAATATCTCTATAAGGTTTATTATTTGCATTTTTAAATATAATGACAAATCTTCTTAGTTTTTCTAGAAATTTAGAAGTAGAAGAATTATTTACAATGTCATTATGGTGTAGAGGCATCGCGTCTGTTTGTATACGAGACAGTTGTGGATTCGATTCTTAGTCTGGAACATGTAGAACATTTCCTCACTCTGCCAAAATTGTGCAGAACGTGTTTGCGTGATTCACAGCGTGAAGCTTTTTTTAAATACTTAATTTCGGAGGGATTCCAGGTAGTAAAAAGTTTTAAGCCGACAAATATATTATACTACATTTTAGTGGGTTTTGAAGTCACTACGCTTCACAAGGGACTTAGAGTGAAGTGGTTTTCATATTCATAATATTATAATATTCGTTTCACGGGACTGATACGAAATAGATAGAGCTTTAAATATGCTTTTGACCTACTTCCCACTTAAATGCATATTGAAACGAAAAAGAGAAGGTTTTACTACATATTTATTATTAATTTAATATTATTATTATTCATTACATTATTATGATGGCGAAGCGCGGCGTTGAGTTCTGCCACTCAACACGTAATGCCT
>HE671601.1:64024-78263 GCA_000313835.2 Heliconius melpomene melpomene | reverse complement strand
TTAGTTCATTGTTCAATAAAGCATTCATCAATATAAGTTAAAATAATAATCTTGCACTTAATCTCAAATTTTATTCTTTGTTATCCAATGTAGCAATAAACAATATGAAATTGAAATAGCCAAGCAAAACGATATTAATATTATAATGAATTCAAAAATTCTATAGAGGCTAACGCCTTTATATAATTTTTCGCATGTATATTTAAACTTAATAAACAAAATTATGAATACATACGATACTTACCTTACGATGCCGGACTCCATTAATGAAATTAAAATAATTATCTTTAGTTCAGTTTAGTTGTAATTTTATGGCGTTTCAAGTTATGTTTAAATAATTTATACATGAAAATGGGTTAGGAATAAAGTATCGGTTCGGTTCTTTATTTATGGCGCTTCGAGCGTGCCAGTTGAGCACTATTCACTTCGCCAATGTCACGTTGTATGGGAAAACACACAAAGGAGATTGTACGGTAAAAAAGAGATTATATTACACAATAGGAGAATGCATGTCAAAAAGAGTCCAGTTAAAGTGTAATAAAGTATCTTAAAACTAACAATTAATTATTATATTATAAAAACATATGCTGTCAAAATGACATGTTCAAGTTCCATTGTACGCACCTAAGCATATTGCATTGAGTTTTAAAAAGTGTTTTAATATTATTAATTTTTATTCTTTTTTAATATTTTGGGACTTAAAGATTTATTATTTTATTAACAATAGTTTTTATAGGACTTTTATAAGTAATAATAATTAATTTTAAATTTAATTTAGCATATATATTAGGATTTTGTTAATTAAAAAAAGATACGTAAAACGAAACTATCGTTACCGCAGGGAGGGCCCTGCAATCCACTTTTGATGATAAGTTGACATTATCCGGAATGGTTATTGGCATGCAGGTTAGAGATTGGATAGATATGTCGAACATTCCAAGATGGACGTTAACTGGAGATCGGAGATACATTATTAATTTCGGGCGTAAGTAGATAGATATCGTTTATTAGTATGGCAATATAAATTTGAAATTTCTTTTTTACTGAATTTAAATACAATTATGATTTTTTCTTAATGAGAACGGGGTGTTTCAACACTAGATTCGTAGATTCTCTCTGCCTACCCTACCTTACAGCGTGAAGCTGAAAAGTGTATTTCATCGAGTTTAATGCCAGTCCACATATAGGTGTACGGTATATTCCCATACACTTGGCAGTACTTGGCAGGGTGAATAAAGTGCGCTATCCAGAATTCAATATGCGACCGATTCGTTCGAAATAATCTCGACCCCAAATATCGCTGTCGATTTCTATTAAAGTGAAATACACTTAAAGCTACCTACATATAACTATCGTATATAGTTCGGGTTATTTTAAAAAGTACTCAAATATACGAGTATATATTTTATTTTAACTTCACGCACTATCCCGCACATAGCAGGGTAGGTAGAGGTAACCTCGGAACCTAATGTTAAGAGACTTTCGTTTCCCGTATTTTATGTTAGGTGCAGTTTTTTCTTTATTTAGGTATGTCCCGTATTTAAGGAAGGTAGGCGAGGAAGAAACAATTGTCAAGGCACACTTTTCACCTCTCTCTGACCAAGTTTCGAAACATTACATACTGTATAACATGTATTTTTCGTCATGGCTCAACGACATTGTATCTATAAACACGATAGTTGTAGATTTGATTCCCAGTCGGGGGAATAAATTATATTCGCTCTGTAGCCAAACAAGGAACTAAGTTGAGTTCCACCATTGAAGATGAGCAAAACGGAATACGAGGTCTTCCCTCTGCCTACCCTACGATATGCGGGATACAGCGTGAACACATAATATTTTTTTGAATTCAAGTATTTCATTTCCATGCATTTATAATGTCGCTATCTTCTATCAAAATACGAGTTTTTTTTAAAGTAAACTTGCAAAGTGTGAGGAGGCTGTGGCTAAATGGACCACATTAAAAAGCCATTACCTGCCCGCATGCGAGATGCGTTTTTAATCTGTACGTGAGAATTTAAAAATTCTAATATCTCTATAAGGTTTATTATATGCACTTTTAAATATTATGGCAAATCTTCGTTTTTTCTACAAATTTAAAAGTAGAAGAATTATTTACAATGTCATTATGGTGTAGAGGCATAGCGTCTAACTGTATACGAGTCAGTCGTGGGTTCGATTCTCAGTCAGGTAAATATAAAACATTTCCTCACTCTGGCAAAATTGTGCAGAACGTGTTTGCGTGCTTCGCAACGTGCGTTTCACGGCGTGAAGCTTTTTTTTAAATACTTAATTTCGGAGGGATTCCAGGTTGTAAAAAGTTTTAAGCCGACAAATATATTATACTACATTTTAGTGGGTTTTGAAGTCACTACGCTTCACAAGGGACTTAGAGTGAAGAGGTTTTCATATTCATAATATTATAATATTCGTTTCACGGGACTGATACGAAATAGATAGAGCTTTAAATATGCTTTTGACCTACTTCCCACTTAAATGCATATTGAAACGAAAAAGAGAAGGTTTTAGTACATATTTTATTATTTCATTTTAAATATTATTATTATTCATTACATTATTATGATGGCGAAGCGCGGCGTTGAGTTCTGCCACTCAACACGTAATGCCTCGAAAAATTTGGCGGAAACTAAGTGTCTATTTTGATTTAGTCCAATCATTTTCATTTATTTTTTAATCATTTTAAAAGTATAAGGTTTAACTTAAACTCATATGGTTGTAATTGAACAATGATTGTGATTTCAATATAAATTGTTTAATTATACACGAACGAGACTAAGAAATACAAAACCTCGGTAACGAGCTAACAGCTTATCGATTTTATATAGAATTATTTCTTTGAATAAGAAACATGAACTGTTAAGAGAATTTGCCTCGAGTGTAGTTTTTCGTATGAAATATTCTTTTCCAAGTAATAATCTTAAAAAAATAAATTAGGTGCTTGAGTATTAGGTACACTACAAATATTGTATGTAAGATTTGGAATGTACCTAAGTACAATATTTACAAGTAGGGTAGACAAGAGAGCCTAGTGTTACGGTACTCCGTTGTCCACTTTTCCCCAGTCGCCGGATTCTAAAGACATTGAGTGCGGATTCGATCTCGACATCAGACCTAAGAAATAATAATCCTCGACTGGGAATCACACCCACAACTTCTCACGTTTAATGCCACTCGCTTGTGCCCCTTCGCCACGACTGGCCTCACTATCTCATCATTTCATAAAGCGATAATTTATAATTATGGTGTTTTTTATTGGATACCTCAAATGTACAGTTTCTGATATATACTCATTAAATATGTTTATAACGTGGGGTTATGGGGAATAAAATTGTTTACGACATAAGTTCACGTGAAGTGTGCTGTTGGAGTGATTTCGAACGCAATATTGCCTCGTCTCTGTATGTGGACTTGATGATTAGAAAAATAATAATCTAATTATGTTAAGTTATAGAAATACTGTTTCTAGGTTTTCGCCTACAGCTACCTGGCGACAGGCAGAAATAACCTAGTGTTAAGACACTTCGTTTTCTATTTAGACAACGTATAAGAAATTGAACGCAGCGGGATTCGAACCTGCGCCTCTTGGAAATATAGGAACTCTTGAAACGTAAGGCTTAGTGGTCAGAGCGTTTAGATCGTCTACAAGAGGCTTAAAATTTCTTAACATCTAAAAATTAGATCTAAAAAATCATTTTTCCTTCCTAAATGTGAACCAACACTTTTAAAATATTAAAAATAAAAATGTGTAGGCGATTAATAGCTAAATCAACTACATAACAAATATAATAATAAGTTTAAGCGGGCGAAGCCGCGGGCGGGTCGCCAGTGATATTTACTCGTATAGTTCTGCTCGATCAAACCCATGTTCCGTTTACAGCAGATTGATTAATTTTCAACTCTGTTTATTAATTACACCTGAATCCCGCACTCAATAACCCACTCGAGTTAATGGCCCCGCGTCGCGTCGTGGCCATCTTGTCATGTCGGACAGCTGACGTAGCGCTACGATTTATTGGTGCCACTTAATATATTGCTAATGTATGGATATTAGTTTTTTTTTATTATATGAAATAGTGTCTTTTTGTTGTTTGAGTTATTGTGATGGGTGTGGGTTCGATATTTTCAGATATATTATAAAAAAAATACAGTCGAATTGATAACCTCCTTTACTTACAGAAGTCGGTTAAAAAATAATGTTAATTTCTAAAAAAATTACTGTTACTTATACATATTTTCCCATTCTCATTAAGTGTGAGGTATCGTAGTTAAACACCGCAGTATCTCTGACTATATTAGGAAAACAGTGATTTATTCCTCGAAATGAATCCTAAAATCCAAGCAGATGAAGTTGCACCTCAGAAGTAGATTAATTCAAGTTTCATACAAATTTATTACTAAAGCTAGGTATACATTTATATAACAGTCTCTATTTACTAAATTGCGCAGTCGTCGTAAATTTAAATATATTTGTATTTCATCTCGAGTTATGAGAAAGTAAATACATGGATATTTGTTTATTTAAAAAATAAGCATAAGCTTTAAGATCTGGATGTATTCGTATGAATATATTTTAGATAAGATATAAAGAAAACTTATGTGTATTATCTTAGTATGGGAAACTTTAAATATGTTAAGATATTTTTATTTTTAGCTTCACTCTGTATCCCACAAATAGCAAAGTAGGCAGAGGAACCTAGTGTTAAAACACTCAGTTCTCACTTCCGTTCCACTCTTCCGTTCTCCACTTTCCGGCGAATTCTAATGGCATTGCGAGTGGTGTAACTCAAACCCGCGATTTGCCTCGTTGCTGGAGAGAGAAAATCATAATATTAAATGTTTCATTTCATCGAGTGGGAATTGAACCCACCACCTGTCGTACAATCACACGCTTGAACTTCTGCGTCAAGTTTCATACAAAGAGATTACTGACACTAAACAATAAGATAACAGTTTCTATTTGGTAAATTGCAACGTCGCGTCGTCTTCAATCTAAACATTTTCGTATTTCATCTCGGGTTATGACAAAGTAGTTTTGTGAGTTAAATAAGATATTTTCAGTTGC
This sequence comes from Heliconius melpomene melpomene, assembly GCA_000313835.2. NCBI lineage: Eukaryota > Metazoa > Arthropoda > Insecta > Lepidoptera > Nymphalidae > Heliconius > Heliconius melpomene. The sequence goes on along the minus strand of HE671601.1, from coordinate 73,180 downwards.
AATTTTAATTCTGTCGAGATGACTTGGTTAAGCTGAAGTCCTCTCACGCGGAGTGGGGCCAGTGACTTGGAAAGCGTCATTGAACAAGAATAATATATAGCGTAGGTCCACTCTTGGCGCGTTATTGGTTACCTTATTAGATTATGTAATTTTAAATATAAATAAATTGAATCAGTTTCACGCTATATCCCGCATACAGCAGGATAGGCAGAGGGAACCCAGTGTTAAGACGGAGTGACTAAACATTAAATGTTCTCCCGTGAACTTTGATCTCTCCATCGCGATTTGTCTTTTTGCTATTATTATTAATGTTAATTTAGAATGCTGCCACTGCCTTTCTACTATGTGCGTAAAAATATTCAAAGTTTTTACTCAGAAATTATATAAATACATAATATATTGCATATAGACATTTAGCTACTTACTTATACATAAGTGTAAAATAATTTCTACGCAAGTACGAAAACCACTTAGGAACTCGGCAAATGTCAAGGGCGGATGTATAACGAACACCGCGACGACATCGCGCTTATATTGGACGTCTAATATGTGTCAACTTGGAAATACTAATAAAACTTGTAGCTCGGCTTTTTGTGATTGATATTGGTGTTTAATAGTAGTGAGTTTGGTTCCCGATTAGAGTACTGTGCAAAATGTTGCTGTATGTTCGTGCAATGAGTCTACTGGTTGTTTGATTATAAGCGTTGATTATAAGGTTACGATCATAAAAATCTTCCAGATCTCGTGGCAGTGCAAGCGCCACAATGATAAGACTGTTACCGCGATGGTTGGGAGTTCTATTCCCACTTGGGGAATGAAATATTTTATATTTTCATTTTTTCGCTTTGATGACGAAGTAAAGCACGGCGGAGTGTTTTAACACTAGATTTCCATATTCACTCTGCCTACCCTGCTATGTGCGGGTTACAGTGTAAATTTGAAAAACACCAACTAATGTCTGACTAAATTATTTTAAAGATATACTCATAACATAACTAACAGAACTAATTTAGTTTTGTAAAACGAAACTTACGAGTATTTAATATAAGGGCCGCAATCCGCCCGCGGCCACCTAACTTGGTAACTTTTGACTTAAGTCAATTAATATTATTGGATAAGCCGAGCAATATGAAAATTGGAATTCTAAATAAATATTAAAGTTTTAAGATGTCTCGTGTTTCTAGATAGATGTAGATATTTGTGGTTTAATACAGTAAAATATTATCTAAAAAGCTTTAAAAGCTTTGTAAAAGCTTCAATTTTGTTTTCTGGTGTATTGTACATAAATTAAGTTCTTTCATTTGGCAAAGATTTTTCACAATTTTACAATACAATCAAGTTTTATAAGTTATTTTTGTTCTTAAATTATTATAATTGAAATGCGACGTGGAAATGAAAATAATGTATATTATCTCTTCTTTCCAGAGTGGAAGTCGACCCCATAACACCTAGATTGACACTGTTCCACTGTGCCACGATGGCCTAAAAACAAACAAATAAAATAAACAGTTAATCCATCCCCAAAACTTAGAAAATACAAGATTATTGCTATTTTACCCAAAAACAAAAGTCCATTGCAACTTTATTTGTTTTTTGTTAGCTTTGTGTCCCTACAGAATACATTAAGCAAATGTGTCGAAAATTATGATGAATCGTGGCACCCGAAAACCGCCTCAAGTGCCAACCGGGATGGAGGTGTAATTGCTTAATTTCGCGTGAAACATTTCGGACGATTAATATACCGCAGGTACAACGAAGCTTACGGTACGAAGTGGTGGGCGGGAACTGTTTTGGAGGAATGGAAATATACGTATCGTTGTTTTGTTTTATCAGTTCGTTATATTTTTGGGCGATTAGGACTCATTTTAATATTTTTAGATAACAATATAAGTTTTTTTGAGGCTGTCGTCGAGGCTGTCTTTTAGTGGATATTTAATTTCGATAAGAATCTTGTATAAAGGCATTTCGTATTTTATTTTCCATCTAATTCTTAAGATATTGCGTGGTTAGTGGTTGTAACAACAAGAGGAAAGCAATGAAAATAATTCACTCCCTCGAGTTGGAATTGAATCCACAACTGTAGCACTTACAGTCACATCTGTGCTACTGCACACTGATAGGCTCCACCCGGGAATCGAATTCATAACCATCAAGTATGCTTTAGTCAGAACTCTAAAGACGTAGATATGTTTCATAACCTGTATAATTATCCCGATTATATTCACTAGAAAATAAAATTAAAAAAAAATCTCATTTCATCGCAGCAGATAGTGAATACGTGCCAAGCGGGTCAACTTAGCTCTTTAATGCCCCTTTTATATATGACAAATTGTTTACTCTTATCATTCATGAGTGAACTGTGTCAGGTCGTATGGAAATTAAGTTTTTGTTGCCTCTGTACTCTGGTTATTTCATATTTATATAGATCTCGCGTCCTTTGTGGGTATATAATTAATATTATATGCTTATGGTTCTTTGGAATTTCTTGTAGTGTACGAACGTGGTGGTTGTAGGTTCGATTCGGTTTGGGGGTGAATTGTTTTCATTTATCCGCTTTAGTAACAAGAGAAAACGTTGCGATGACTTGACTATATTGTCAACAACCTGTACCTGCTCTGCTACGAGGAGAAATGAGTGAAGCTGCTCTTTTTGTATTGCTGCTTATTTTCCTTTAACATAATTTATTCTTGACAATCTAAATGAAGCAACTGAGACACAAGGATGGCTTACCTATTTTAACTTAATTTATAATAATATTAGTAAATTTATAACCCGTACGTATATTCGTATTACCGCCCACGTAGCACCTCTGATATCTATGCTGTAGCGCCCACGGTTATTGAGAAACGGCGCGTGGGACGATTTTGTTAGTCGTTTAGAATTGTATTATGTCTTTTCGTACAGTTTGTAGAGAGTTTGTTACAATGTTTTTTTTGTAGTTAATATTAATTATTTATTAATTTACTCATTTGGCTGTGCTGGTTCATAAGTGTTGGTTCAAGGTTCGATTCCATATACGGTTAATTACGTAATTGCCTGCTTGGCTTGCTGTTTCGATAGGAATAGTCTCTAAAGTGTAGGTACACCCCGTATATTTCTGGGTAGGCAGAAGGAACTTATTGTTAAGATATTACATTCCACTCAGTCCAGTGCTTTTTCCGCCAAATTTTCGAGAACTTGTGTGTTGAGTGTCGGAGCTCAACGCTGTGCTTTATTATGTTTACCGAGAAAATAGAAATAATTCATTTCCCCCATTGGGAACCGAGCCCACAACCGTCACGCTAACAGACAGATCCTGAGCTACGACGGTTTCAATTTTCAAACACAATTTTTTATGCAGGTACCGAACTTACTATGATATTGCCCAATCAGCAGAAATGGGCAAATTTTGAATTTCAACTGACAATTAAATATTAACATTTGCTGACAATTTTGTTCGTGCAGAAGTCACTCTTCACATTACTTGTTAATATTTAATTGTTAATTGCAATTAAATTTGCCCAACTCTGCCAGCCAGGCATTTTTGCATCATTGCGGTATAATAACTTATAATATCTCCAATTTTTGTATTTAATTGGAATTAAAATTTTGTCGCATTATTGTGGGCGGTTAACATGCTACGCCGTAGCCAACAGCTACGAAATCGTTCGTGATTTTTGCTACTAGCGTGATCATGTATCGTATTCGATAATAAATAAATTATACAATTTCTTTATAACATGATGTAATTGGGTGTAGTAAAATGCTTATTTTATTGGAGGATTTTTTTTCTGTGGCCTCTAACATCTTTTATATACCCAAGAAAACCTAGTTGACTATTCGTTCTTAGCTTTTTGTTCCATTTGAAAACCTTGTATGTTCAGTGGAATACAACCCTACGTTTTATAGCAATATTTTTTACGCCTTTTCCGACACAGTAGTTACAGTACTTTACAGGGAACATAGTGTTAAGACACCCCACTGTCCATTTTGCTGCCTAAACTTCGAGATATTGCGTATAGTGTCGTAACTCACAATTCGGGAAAAAAGGCGAAAATGGGTTTTTGGGATGGGAAAATTCTTTCCCTTTCATGCTATGCGGAAAGCTGGGACAAATAAAATAAAAAAGACAAACAAATATGTACCACGAAATGAATATCTAATTAAAAACCAATTGATATGCTGACAAATTGTACGTTCCACCTAAAATAACTCGATTCCGTTCATAAACTGCCTAGAAGAAAAAGGAGGTGAGACCATTAACTTTTCGGCAAATATTCTGGCTTTCCGCCAATAGTACCTGTAGAGGTTTTGCAAGTACTTCTTAGGTTTAATTACCGCATTTTTAGCCTAACTTCATGGAATTTGGCTTCGATTTTACTATTATTAGATGGTTTTAGCTTTGGAGTAAATGGTGAATTTGTTCTGTATAAATTAAATACTTATATCAAGATAATTCTTCATATAACTATTTAATTTGTACACATTTGTAGGCCGCCGTGGCACAGCTTGATAGTTACTGACTGTAAACACAATGGTTGTGGGTTCAATACCCACTCAGGAGAATGAGTATTTAATTATTTTCATTTTCCAACTCAAGTCGACAAATGTCTTAAAAATTGGGCCAGTGCGTGAGTAATAGAGTGTCTAACCACTAGGTTTCCTCTTGCCACGAGATATAGAGTGCACAGTATAAGCTACGTTTAAAATTACATTATCCAATAATAAATTAAGTGATATGCGTCCACCCATACCATCTTAGACGAGGGTGGAAAGATAATAACTTTGCACGAACAAGAGATCACTTTAAGAAGATCAAAGGCACGCTTGTTAATTAGAACCAATCGAGAGGCAAGAAGCTCTTGATATCGTATATAATTTATTATACGAGTATTAATAATACGAGGCCGTTGTGTTGCAGGGGAATAAGATTGTGATTGTAAATATTAAATATTTAATTCCTCTGAGTGGGAATCGAATCCACAATCTGTCGCATTCAAAGTCGCACGCTTTAGCCACTGCACCCACGACTAGTTCTATAAATACACATAAATATTCAAATTAAATTTAATCATCATAAGCTATTCAATAGTTCGTGCCCTATTTAAGAGAGCCTAGATTTATCATTCATTTTTTTAATCTTTTTTTCATGTTTGCTTTGAAAAGGTATATCTTTAGCTCTAACTAACGATTTGTAAACGTCTTTTAATTGCCATTGGACTTTTAAATGTAGGATCTTTATGGATAAATAATTTTATGTGCAACGTGAAAGGCCAATATTTTTATTTTATTATATTTTTTTCAATTGTAAATGTATAAAAAATATTAAAGAATTGACTACTGAGTTTCGTAAGCAATCTGAAAAGAATTTGTAAAGAATTATTATAAAATATATTTTATTTTATTTGTTATGTTGCGTGGTAGTTATTTCTTCAGAGCTTATTGTAAGTTTACTTTATTCACTGGATTCCCAATAAAAGTGATTCAAGAATAGGCAGAGAGGATTCTGGTCTCTTTTTTGACACCAGTCTCCCCTTTTCGCCCCATTAAAAGGCATTGTGTGTTCAGTGGCGGAACTCAACGCCGCGCTTGAGGGATCACAACGGGAAAATGAAAATAATTCATTAATGAGACCAACCATTCGATTTCCTCTTGAGAAAATGAATTATTTAATGTTATCATTTCTTCGCTTTGGTTACGAGGCAAATCACTGCGTTAGGTTTCGCCATTGAACGCGCAATGCCTTCAAAAAGGGAACGAAGTGTCTTAACACTAGATCCTCAGGTTCTTTATGCTCATAGCAGCTCATGCTGCTCATGCTCATAGAAGGCTTGCGTCAGTCTAAAACTTACCAAACGGACAGAATGGGTATCTTTACCCATCTAAACTTTTGCATTTCATAGTTTGAAAACTAGAACATTATTCAACATAATTCTTACAAACGTCTCACGTCGAGTTAGATAATCGATGCTCTGTCTGAAACTATCTTTCACGAACCATTCATTTTTCAATTTTCAACTTATGATAAAGCGATGTGATGCTTTTCGAAATGAATTCGTAATGCTGAGATGAAGTGTTATTCATCTTTTTCTTTTGACGTTTATTTATTGTTTTTATTTTAATGGGGACGCACATAGCAGGGTAGGCAGAAGGAACCTAGTGTATATATGGGAATGGGCACAGAGTGTCTTCACACTAGGTTCTGCTATGCATAGAATACAGCGTGGAGCTAAAAAATTAGCAAAATTAACAATCATAGTTATAATAATATAAACATCGCGGATATATATCTATGCAAAACAGTAATTTAATCCTTAATTTTTTTAAACAAACAAAATAGTCCTTGGAAAATAAAAGTATTTTTCATTTTGCTATCATTTTAACATAGAATTATAAACAAAACTTCTCAGTATCGAACGTGCTACCTCCGCTCAAACAACCCCTAGATTATTTAAATTCTAGATACTTCTAGTTACTGTAGAAGTAATGAATAAATAATGTCGTCGTAATTAGTCCTTTTATATTCTAGACACGTAAAATTCTATTAGATAAAAGTAACGACTGTCTACTAGCGTTGGTAAATTATTTACTACGTTATAATAAAATTATGAAATATCTTTTTCATAATAAATTTGAGAAATTTGAAATTTATTATCACAAATTATTAATTATTGTAACGTCAATTTGAAATTGAATTATGAAAAATTTTATTAAGGAACTATATGTTAAATTACAACTATTAATTAGCCTTAATTATATATTTAAATTATTTTTAATTTTTTTCTCTGGTACAAAATGCGGTGGAGAGTTCCGCGAAATCTTACGCGTCTCTAAAATTTGATAGAAAGTTCAGATTCACTTTGGTATGTTTAAAAAGCTTGAAATATTTTTTTTATAATTAATTTTTATTAGGACCTGCTTGGAGGCGTGGTTGGGAAAGTTGACAAAATGCTGTCTGTAGGTTCCGTTCTTATTGGAATAGGCTAATTGAACGTAGTTGTTATTATTGCTTTTTCACCTCCCAGCCTAATATCGTCTTGTAGAAATTATGTGTTATAATTTGCCCCTTAATACTTCTAAGATGACCCACCAAACATCCAGAGTCTACAACATTTGAAAATCGTTAAGCAAGGATTATGAATTAGAATTTTAATGAAAGGACTCTTTGACAGCGTTCTGAATGAAATTAAAACTATTGAATGACAGATTCATAAATACCTTTTCCTTTTCTATCCGAAGAGAGTATACAAGATCGTTTTAAGGCTAATTCCATTGCATCACAATGAAATAAAATATTTTTATTTATGTTTTAAAAATACGTTTGTTCCAGAGTTCACGTATAACCAACGCGAGCGGTGACGCGTGCGAGCGTCGCGACCCCTGCCAGCACGGCGGCGTCTGCATCAGCACGGACGACGGGCCGATATGTGAATGTAGGGACGGTGACTACGAAGGTGCTTTTTGTGAGAGAGGTATGTATGGAGATAGATTTAGAACCTTAGGGTAAAAAATCTACTTTTGCATTTTATATTATACCCAATCAATGACTCCAAATATCTAAGTAGAAAATAAAACAGAATTATATAAATTCCACCCACTTCACTCTATTGGTAATAAACACTGAAATATTTTCAACTAATGGTAGTTTTACAAAAAAAGTCAGAAAATAAAAGGCATTAAAACGAGCAGTGCCTTCAAGCGAGACTTACTTGGCTAATGGCAACACCATGTATAATATGGATTTAGCACGCGAGTTTTATACAGCAAGTACAATGCAAGTACTTTAAGAATGTTGAATTTTATATGCAACAGTTTTGTTTTAAGCGTTTAGAGAGTAATAAATCATTTTGGGTAATTTATTTTGTTTTTTTTTAACAGTAATTGCCATATAAAAAATTAAAAAATTGTATTGAAAAATAAAATATGTATGTAAGAAGTTTCTTCGATTATTTTAGAAATATCAGGCATTATATGACAATAGATGTGTATATCACTTGGAAATATTTATATTTAAAACAAAATACCTATAAGTCATTCATGCAGTTTAAGCAGTGATATATCACAATTTTCTCTCTGTGCCTCCATTAAGTGTTAAAAAGGAAACGGAGAAAAGAATCACTTAGATATACACATACATAATTGCTTCATACATACGTTCAATTCTTGTTAAAAACATAAGTAGAGTTCATTAATTGATTTTGCACTACAAACTTTTAGGTACTTGGCCGAATTTCAAATCAGGGTTCCGCACGACCATTGCGAAGGCACTTCAGTATTACGACGACTATTTAATTACAATCAGGCCAAAATGTGGGAATATTATGCTATGGAAATGGTGTTAAACGCTGTTATGAGTATATAGGGGTTGTATTGAAATCTAAGTTTTGTTTTACTTTTATTTTTCTTTTTTCCGCATTTTAGTAGAGTGGGATCAGTCTGTTCTTTTTTAGCCAGGGCATTTATCGTCACTAAAAATACGTTTTCACACAATATATCTTTTTTTAAAATACAAATATTTCACGTTAAGAAATCAAAATGATCATCCCCTCGTGTGCATATCAAACCCACATCCGTTCTATTAAAGTCAGATACTGTTCGCACGAGAGTCTCATTTCTGTCATTGTTTTATAGATAAATTATGTATATATATAATCTATATACATACATATAGATAAAATATACGTACCATAGTTACATAAGCATAAGGATACATTCCGATGACGCCGCACTTGCACCTCGCGGAATCGAACAATAGTGTTTTAGTATTTTGCTGATTTAACTGTTTTGAATTATATAAAATTTTAATAAAGATTCTCTGTCTTCAACTTGCTTTAAAACAGAAAGGTTGTTTATAAAATTAAATAAATAATTTTTAAAAAGCCTTTTTCTCGCCTGAGTAATTTAACTGGCGCAGTCGGTAGGATCGCGGCGTGTTTGGCTTTAATCAAACTCTTAAAGCCCGCGAACGGTTTCTATCGTTATTACCGCGATCTATTAAGAAGAATCTACGACGGCGAGACCGGCGGAGCACCTAAGCATCGGAGGTTCTGCCAAGCAGTTGAGTCCCGGTTGGAGATGCAGAGGTTTCTTTGGTGAGTACTTTGTTATCCAAGTTCCTATGCTATATTTCCTTCCGTATTTTTGTATCTGTCTATATAGCTCAAATCGCGATAGGCA
>HE671601.1:40992-51502 GCA_000313835.2 Heliconius melpomene melpomene | reverse complement strand
CGAAACCCAACGCTGCGCTTTGCCTCGTTACCAGAGGGAGGAAATGAAAATATTTCATTTCTTCAAGTGATTCGTACGCTTGTGCCCTTGCCACGTGGTACTATTGGCCTGGACTAATAATTACCTAGTTAATTTAAATAACTACATAGTAATATTTGAACCTACCACCGCGAAACTTTCAAATACACTTTATATGATTTTTTAAGCTTTAGATCAGCAGTGAGAAGATAAAACATAACTGAAAAGTTGGACCTTTCATAAAAGTTCTCCAATTCCAAGTCTCAATGTCACTTTTATTATATCACAATGTAGTGAAAGCTACAATAATATGGATGGAGATTTGAGTGCTTTTATTGTATATAGTTTTCATTCATCAAAAAAAGGTCGTCAGAGTAAAATAATATACATTCTAGGTCACTTTCAGGCCACATCACTTTTTGAGACGCAGTGGAACAGTTTTGTATGTTAACGCGACGGTTGCGAGTTCGATTTCCATTCGGAGGAATAATGATATTTAAATTATTTTCGTTTCACTTCTCTGGAAGTGCGATGTTGAGTTTTGTCACTCAATAAGCTATGTGTTGAAAATTTGGAAAGTCGGCTACGGAGTGTCTTAACATCGGCGTGAAGTTTTTGTTTAATATAAATATAAAATTATGGATTTATTAGGTGTACCGTAATCTTAGTTTACTTTAAAAATTTAAGGGTACGATAAACTAAATTATAATTTCCACAGTCAGGCTTCCTCAAACCTTATTGGGATAATGAAACATTATCCAGATGAGATTGTGAATGTTCGGGGATAGTGCGTTTTTCATTCCCGAATATATTTTAGTGAACCACCTTCAAATGTTTCCAAAGTTTAGTGGGGGTTGAGCTATGCGGAGTCATTACAGTTTTTGCATGTCATTAGTTCCGGTCCCTTTGAGCGGTGAAAATAGTGAATAGTCTAAATGATGTTTGACTATTTTTTAAGTGACTGTTTGATAGGTCTTTGTGATTTTATTTGTTCTAATTATACTTTTTGCCTTTTCAAGGAAAGGTGAAATGGTTACATTATACAATAAAAAAATACATTATCATAAATATTATATTATTGCAGCATGCATACTTCTATTTCTTACCTTTTTATCGAATTGACTGTGTTTAGAAGAAACAATCAACACATAAATACGGAACCTGATACATGAGTCTAAATAACTAATGACCTGAATTATATTGATAGTTTTACGTGATAACTAAGCATTCGGGATACATATCAGAAACTAAATTAAATTATTATCATTAATGATATAGTAATTTTGATAATTAATGGTATAGTACAATACATGTGTGATATATGAGAAATATAGACGCGTCACAGATTGCGTAAGTCAAATGCTTAGGCCAAGCGTGCCTCTACCCGCGCTCTCGCTTGCACGCTGGGCTCGGGCGGAACGTGACAAAGAGTCCTACTTTTGCTCGCATGCAGTCGACGGTCATTGATATATAACATGTTATTACATTAAAAAGAGCAAACACGTCATTGTGTATTACACCAAATGGATGATATAGCTTTTTCTTTGAATTCTTCATAAGCAAGAGAAAAATATTTTTAAATGCACAGAAAACTAAAATTCGGAACAACACGGTTCCATCATACAAAGAGCAAACAAAAGTTGTTTGCAACGTTCAAAATATTATAAAAGAGAATGAATGCTACCTCTATATTCCTAACAACATCTGATTTGCGTTCGCCCGTCAGATCCCTTACCAGAGCGATGAAAGGCATTCTATTGTAGCAACAATTTACACGAGAAAACAGGTGGCCTGCGATGCATTTCGGCGTTCTGCAAAATTTGGAAATGCTCCAATATTGTTTTTTGTTGTAATAAAATTGGTTTTTGTTCCGTTTGAAAAAGTTTTCAATTATGCCTAACGAAATGGTTGGAGAATCCATTTTTTTTAGTTTGACTCTGTATCTCACATATTTAGGTAGAGGTAACAGTTAAGACGACTTTTCTGTCGGGACAGTTATGGAGAAATTGTGTGTTGACGTGAAACTCAAGGCCGCGCTTTGTCATGTTACCAGGGCGAGGTGATGAAAATAATTCATTCCTCCGAGTAGGAATCGAATCTACAACCGCCGCGTGCCGCTGCACCACGCAATTGCCTCAAACATAGCACTCTTAATTAAATATATTCATTTTTAACTTCTTCAGAAAATCTTTGAAATTTAACTCACAATATAATAGTAAAGTCGAACTAACTATTTATTAATAAAAATGTGACTCCCAAAAAATTTAGAAAAGTATTTTTATAATATTGGTTCAGATAAAGCTTAAATGCTCTAGAATTTTACTACACTTTGCTCTCCTAATCTAAGACCGACTAGCATAAAGTCTCGTGCGAGTCACACGGGGGATAAGTTTCCGGATGTGTCCTCGTGTCATTTCCTCGACGCCATTACGCTACGGAAATGGTCGAGACGTGAAAGGTACTGAGCCTCCAAATGAATGGCAAGGTATCTAAGGTACCTTTAAGTATGTGCTCTCGATTTAAATTCTACTCGCTCGTTTCAATAGCGTCTTATATTATATATTCCTTTAAAAATCGACCCTCTAGTTATATTTACATATATGTATATAGATGGATCTCGAAGTAGTCAAGAATATGCTGTATTCTAATATATTTAAAGTTGGTCTTCCCTTGGATCTTGTTTGAAATGAGCCGTACAATATTTAGGTTTGGTTGAAATGCGGTGGCAGATTTTGATCTGCAATTTAGGATGCATGTCGCATTCAAATAACCTAATAGTTAGTTGTGAATGTGTTCATATGGACGTGGTGAAATATTTGATCGGATTTTTCATGGAAATGTTGATGTTTATTATGATGTCATCAATATTTCCATTCCATTCTTCAGGAATAAAGTGAATTTTGGTGAGGATAATTTTTCATGTATTTGTATTCATCATCTTTGGGTAAATAGCGAAGCAAACCTTATGAGAATGAATGAAAGTTAATTTTTGAGTTTAGCCAAAAATTGTTTATTTTTAGGACGAAATCGCGGCGTCATAAAAAATTACAAGGCAATCTTAACCCTGTCCCATTAGAATCGTATTGTTTTATGGAGAATAGAGAATGGCTTAGTTAATAAATTAGTAAAGAATCGTTGTATTTCTTACGAAAGGTTAAAATTAAAAATCCTACAAGACACTCCACTCTTCTTCCTCACTCTCTCTCTTCTTCACTCTTTTCCTCGGATGCAATTATAAATTTTTACACGAAATAAATAAAACATTATGAAAATGTGTCCCGAGGCGGCCCCACCCGGGGTCGCACCGAACCATCCCTTAATTGGAAATTCAATTTTAGAACCGTCACCTCTACGGAGCTACGGAGCTACGGATTGCAGCGTCCTTATCTTTTTGTATTTTTGAATTGCCCGATTTCGTCGCCATCTGTTTCGGTATTGTCAATCTCATATTAAATTTCCAATCGTTCGATCAACCCCTTTCTTAATTTTAATTCACTGTGCTAATTAAGGGTACCCATCCTTAATTAAAGTTATTTCGTTTTATCGGAAATTTCGTTTTTCGATTGCGCTATAGGAAGTTTGGATTTTGTGAGATAAAAATTTATTTAAACAGTGTTTGCCTTGGTAGCTCAGTGTTAAAACAGTCTGTTCCGATTAAGATAGTTCTGTTTCCCACTTTCTACCGAATTCTGAAAGCATTATATGTGTAGTTGCGGAACTCAACGCCGTGATTTGCCTCGATAGCAGAGCGAAGAAATCAAAATTTAAATTTGAATAAATATTTCTCTTCCTCGAGTGGGATCAACCCATGCGGATGAGTATACGCAATGACTCCAAAATTCGACGGAAATTGGGGAACGGAGTGTCTTAACACAAGGTTCCCTCTGTCTACTCTGCTGTGTGCGGGATACAGCGTGAAGCTGATTTCATTAAACTGATTTAGGTGGTAAAAGGCAAACGGATTTTCCTTATATTACGCTTTTTGTGGCCACCCTGCTGTAGGCGGTGTAAAACTTGTAAATATAATTATAAGCACATCTTTCTAATAAAAATCTATATTCTTAGGTTACCTCTGCCTACCCCGCTAAAGTGTGAAACTAAAAAAATAATCTCTAAATGAAATTGCACAACAGGCCAAAATATCGTTGCTGAAGTGACATGATATTCCCAATAATTTCCATCAAATTAAATAACAAAGCCGCCTAAAATGAATGATTTTTCTCCAATTACCTTCATCTGGCTCCTTTGTTGATTGCGCTCTACACTTCACAGAGTTTCGTAGCGTATCGGTTTTCCAAATACAAATATTTTGATATACTCGTGTTTGTTCAATGCTGAAAGGGATTCTCAGTTTGTTTTCCCCTTTGTTAATAATAAATGAAAATACATTATCTTGACGCGAGGTACCTATATAGAATATTTTGCGAATGGTACAGTTTTTTTTTTAAATAACAAGCAATTTTTAGTTATTTTTTTAAAACATGAACATAATTTGCGGAGTGACTGACCGACAACGCATAAGTAAAACTACTGGATTTAGATAAGGAGTGTAGGAAAGCACTAAGAAAGTATTTCTCAAAGTTCATACGAGAATGGAAAAATACGCTACGCTTTTAAGTCATCGAATCGATGAAGCAAATTATTGATTTAATAAAGTTATCATACATAATTATGAATTTGATAAAACATTTACAGTCACATTCGTGTAATCGTTGCAAAATGTACATGATCAGCTTCCCGCTGTATCCCGCAGACAGCAGGGTAGGCAGAGGGAACCTAGTGTTCAGACACTCCGTTGCCCCCTTTCTGCCGAATAAATATATAAATATACGTATTATATACATGTATTAAAAACTGTAATTCATGTTTCTTTTTATTACAAAAGTTAACCAATTTTGAATAAACTTATAATTTATTTTATAAAATAATCCAAATAATCGCCATTTTTATTTAAATGTTTTCTCTACCACAACTAAATTTAATATGAATATTCAAATAGTAATATGCTTCGATAACTTTACCCATACTATTTACTAGAGCATTTCAAACGGGTTAATTTTTAAAAATACTCGTATTAGAATGTTTATTTAGGAAAATTACTTACAAAATATTACTTCATTTTAAGTAAAACAAATTATGTTTTAAATTTTTTATTCGAGTCTAGTCGTGGCGTTTGTGGGTTTGATTTTTATGCGAGGGAATGAAATAATTAAAATTTTCATTTCCTCGTTCTGGTAACGAAGCGTGGCATGGAGTTTCATCACTGAAAACGCAATGCCTCCAGATTTAGCGGACAATATCTTAAGGGGAGCGGAGTATCTTAAATCTAGGTTCCCAGGTTCCCTCTGCCTAACTTGCATTGTGGTGGATGGAGCGTGAAGCAGTAAAAGAAAGACCCACGTAACGTACAGACTATCTTCGTGAATAAATTTATGTAGATCCAAAAACAAGCAATTTCACGCCAAGGCCAGAATAAATCGATGTTGACATTATGTTCACATCGTGTACCAAATTGTGTTAAGTGGCACCGCGTTCATCAATCATTGTGGCGTTCAACGACGTTTTCTTTAGCGTTCAAGTACGTTACCTTTTTAAGTAATTGATGTATTAAAATCTTTATGTTATGGTGGGGTAATGTGAGACATGCCACAGGGTTTGAGTGTTGAAATATCTTGGGAGTGGTTGTTTTTAATTTACATTTTTTTCTGGTGTGGTGAGACAAAACGCAGAGTAATGTTTCATATTTCAGTGCGCAATATCTTGATTGTGGTGGAAAAGCGGAGAAAACGGATTTCTTGACTGTTTAACTCTTCCGAAGAAATGAAACCGAACGCGAAACTAGTGCATACATAATTTATACGATACCTAACAAAGGTATATTGGTTCAAGTCGAGAAACTCAATCACTTTAGGCCCTTAGCCTATGTTAATATATATATTTGTTTTTTTTTTTAACTTCACGCTGTATCCCGTAGATAGTGGGGAACTAAATGTTAACACGATCAGTTTCCAAAGCACCGTCCTGTTTTCGGAACATTGCGTGTTGAATGACGTAACTCAACGCCGCGTTTAGTCGTTTACCAGAACGTACCAAGGAGCGTATGTAAATCACCCAATTATTCCCAAAGTTTGAATGTCAGAGTGTTGTACGCTGTAATGTTGACATATTTTTATTTGGGTCGTTCATTCTAAAAATCTGGGTGTATAAATATGTAACAATGCCAAGTGCTTGAGGTTAGAGTCGAGGCGCGATCTAGTAGCGCTAGTGGTATAATATAAGCTTTGTATAATATTTTTTTGTTGGTAGAATGTGGTATGTTAAGTATTTTTTTTGTTCTTTTTGGCTGTAATATTGTTGTAATTCAATAGATTTTTTTTAATGGATGATAATAGTGGGTTCGAATCAAATTTTGATTTTTTTTAATTATGTATACGTAATTACAACATTTATTTCGTAAAAGTGGACCCAAACATAGAAGTGAATGAATGACTTATAGCTCAATATTTCATTTGCCATTTTTCTTGTATTGTTAAATAATACGTATAGAGTAGCGGATAATGAATATAATTTGAATATAATCATTGCTCAAGTTTGAATTGACTCTACAACCTCCTTGTTCATACTGTCCGATAAGAAAAGATCGAAATAATAAATTAGTCGTAAATAATATAACCTTATAAGGTTATTATATCATAAAAATGATATTAAAAGCTCTCACAAAAGTTAATACGTATACAGATCCAATACGTATTTTAATAATTCAAAGTAAGTACCGATAAATTGAATCGTTTTCCTCGAGCGTGGGACAATGACAGATTGTTTGGAGGGAATCGACTGAACTAAGCCTGTTCCAACATTGTGAAGGGATTAAGGAAAAAGTAGAGTTCGTAGAGTCAATGTTTGGTGAATGGGACGTTCGTCTATAACGAATTACATACTTTTTTTTTAACTTTCTCTGTAACATTCGTAGCTCGCTAAGGTACAATGTCTATCAATGTCTCAAAGTTGGGCGGAAAGTGAAGAACGGAATGTCTAAACACTTACCCTTCTTAATAGTGAAGTTGTTTTTTATGAACACTATGTAAGAAGTAAATAAAGTCATTATAATTAGAGAAACAATACAGCTATATCCAATTAGTGTAGTTTCATCGTGGCAGAAGTTTGAGTGCACAAACTGCAATCACTTACATAGTTGCTTTAAACGAGGACTTTCATACTCGCCTTGTTCGAAACCAGTGTTTGCAGTTACAAAATGAAGATGTCATTTTGTAAAGTGATGTATTAAGTATTATATGTATGTTTGTATGTATGAACATTTGAGATACAATTGACTTTTTTTTTGAGCTACGGAACCCCTCAATTTCAGTATTAAATCTTATCTATGATATTTACATTTTTTGATTAAATTTCTTGCCAGGAAATATAGGGAACGGAAGTATTATAATAGCTAGCCCTGGGTTCCCTGCATGCTCTGTTACGTGCGGGATGCTGCAGCGTGAAGATAAAAAAATCTTTCTTTGTGTTCTTGACTTTAAAATGATCTCATAAACGATTATACTTTTTAATTACATACAAGCAAGTCTATATTATCTGTATTAGTGAAGTATTCAAAACAATTGTTTCAATTATTTCAGTACAAAATTTATAATATAACAATTGAATTGTATTCAATTAGCAAAGTTTGTTAATCGTTATCGCGCAACAGCCAGCTCGAGATGCATACCGCCGGGTAAATTTCCATTTTCCAGTGTACTTGTTTATACGTAACAGGTTAAATTTCAAATTTGTATTGAATACTCAACTAAATTTATGTATTACTAGCGACCCGCACGCGGCTTCGCCCGCTTGTACTAAATAATTGATAATTGACTAATCTGCGTTACTTTTGTTTTCTAATATTAATATAATTTTAAAAACGATGTCGTCTATACCTGTTGAATAACGGATCTTAATGCTGCGCTTTATCTCGTTGGCAGAGTGAAAAATAAAAAAATTGCTGTTTGCTGTTAGACGCTTTAATAATGATGGTCTCTCAGCCGAGAGAATTTGGTCTTTAATATTTTTTCTTTTTATATAAATAAAATCTTATTTCGAACTGAAAACTTTTTTATATTATTTATAATATCAAAAAAAAATCTTATCATAAGGTTCTTGCAAATTTATGCAGTCCTTTCTAACTTCGGTGGATGAATCAGTCCCGTTCTTTGAGGTGTCGAGAAGTTTAAAGTCGATTAAATAATGTAAAGTGCTTTTAATTTTTAAGTCCGTATATTTATTTATGTTACAGAAATAGTGTATCGAATTTTTTACTTCATTTTGTTAATATTATAACAGTTTCCATAACATCTGGCTGCAAACTTGACGGTGTTATGAGTTCGATTTCCACGCAAGGTTATAAATTATTTTCATTTCCTAGCTTCTATAGCAACACCAATCGTAGCTTTAAAGTCCACAGAATTCAAGACAATTGGGAGTGGGTTCCCTTTGGTTTCACTGCTGATACGGCTTACAGAGTCGAGCTAAGAAAAAAAATGTTATGTACGAATTCTCCGCGTCGAGTTCTGCCACTAAATCTACCTATATATAAATTTAATAAATATCTAATAATAACCTATTGTTACAGACAAAGCTCCATCGGAAGCAACATTTCGTGGTGCAGAGTTCCTCTCCTACGACCTGACGCAGACCGGCGGTGAACCCATTGTCAGCACCCAGGACGCCATCTCCTTGTACTTCAAAACGCGGCAGCCTAACGGACTTCTGTTTTATACTGGTCATTGTGTATATTTACTATTGCTGTATTATTTAGACTTGTATACGATATATGAATAGTTATAGAAATAATAAATAATATTTTAAATTATTTAGATGTTCAAAAGTAATAAGTATTTATTATTCTAAAAATAAATAAACTGTTGCTTTTTTATTGAAATAATCCAGTTTTACTGGTAAGAACTTGTTATAATATTCTTCAGAACCTGATGAAACTGTAAGACCAAGTTTAAGTGATGAAAGCTTTATCTATTGAAATAGTATGAAAAAGTACAAAAGTAGTTTCCCAGCGATTTACGCTAAAACCTTTCAAAGTACGCTACGTATTTACCGCTACGTTGCGGATTTTGGAGTGATTCACAGTGATCTCAATGTCTAAAATATTGACATATTTTTTCCATATTTAGTAAAGAAAAAAAAAATAAAACTAAAATACTGCTATTTCAGATCCTTAGGGCACATACTTTTTGTATTAAATAAAGATAATTGTTAATATCACTATAGCATTATTAATATAAGTAAATGAATTATTTTGACGATACTATTTCAATATCCAAGAACTGACAAAAATGTCAAAAAAAGGAACAAATAATAATAGATTTCGGCGGAAAGTGGAGAACGGGAGTTTCTTAATCTTGACGGATCGTTAACACTAGATTCTCAGGTTCACTCTGTCCATCCTGCTATGTACAGGTTACGGCGTGAAGCTAAATAAGAAACAATTTCAATATAAATATACAAATGTCGTTTCCACACAGGTCACGAAGCGGACTACCTCAATTTGGCAGTACGAGATGGCGGTCTCTCGCTCACTATGGGACTCGGTAACGGCAAACAGGAAATGCATATTAAACCTTCGAAAACCCGCTTCGATGACCACCAGTGGCACAAACTTACTGTTAGACGGAGAATTCAAGAGGTATGTGTATTTATAATTGTTTTTTCATTAGAAAAATTGTATATAATATAGTTATTATTTTTGTTTAACGATACAATTTGATAAAAAACTAGTTATATAGCCTAGCCTTCATTAATAAAGACTACCCAACATAAAAATATTTTTCATTCCGAATCAGTAGTTCCGGAGATTTTCTCTTTCAAACAAACAAACACTTTAGTTTTATCATATTACTAGCGGCCCGCTCGCGGTTTCACCCGCGTGAACTATATTATTATTAATTTCTGTCTCCATGACTACGTCCTAGTGACGTCTATGCAAAATTTGAGACTCCTAGCATTTGTAGTAACGAAGTTTCATACAAACTTTCGACTCCAAAAACAACCCCTTAGAAATCGAATATTGCAAATTCCCGTCTTAGCGAGCACCTACGTCCTATAAGTAACTCCTATGCAAAATTTCAGATTCCTAGCACTTGTAGTTTCTGAGATTTCGTGATGAGTGAGTGACCTTTCGATTTTATATATATAGATAACTAGCGGCCCTTTCGCGGTTACACCCGCGTGAACTATGTTATTATTCATTTCTGTCTCCATGGCTACGCCCTAGTGACGTCTATGCAAAATTCGAGACTCCTAGCATTTGTAGTAACGAAGTTTCATACAAACTTTCGACCTCAAAAACAACCCCTTAGAAGTCGAATATTGCAAATTCCCGTCTTAGCGAGCACCTACGTCCTATAAGTAACTCCTATGCATAATTTGAGATTTCTAGCACTTGTAGTTTCTGAGATTTCGTGATGAGTGAGTGACCTTTCGATTT
>HE671601.1:0-40892 GCA_000313835.2 Heliconius melpomene melpomene | reverse complement strand
TATAGCAACAACAATCGTAGTTTTAAAGTCCACAGAATTCAAGACAATTGGGAGTGGGTTCCCTTTGGTTTCACTGCTGATACGGCTTACAGAGTCGAGCTAAGAAAAAAAATGTTATGTACGAATTCTCCGCGTCGAGTTCTGCCACTAAATCTACCTATATATAAATTTAATAAATATCTAATAATAACCTATTGTTACAGACAAAGCTCCATCGGAAGCAACATTTCGCGGTGCAGAGTTCCTCTCCTACGACTTGACGCAGACCGGCGGTGAACCCATAGTCAGCACCCAGGACGCCATCTCCTTGTACTTCAAGACGCGGCAGCCCAACGGACTTCTGTTTTATACTGGTCATTGTCTACCTCCTATTTTATCGAAGTAATCCAGTTTTACTGGTACTTGTATAAGAATATGTTATAATATTCTACAGAACCTGATGAATCACTAAGACCAAGTTTAAGTGATGAAAGCTTTATCTATTGAAATAGTATGAAAAAGTACAAAAGTAGTTTCCCAGCGATTTACGCTAAAACCTTTCAAACTACGCTACGTATTTACCGCTACGTTGCGGATTTAGGAGTGATTCACAGTGATCTCAATGTCTAAAATATTGACATATTATTTCCATATTTAGTAAAGAAAAAAAATATAAAACTAAAATACTGCTATTTCAGATTCTTAAGGCACATACTTTTTGTATTAAATAAAGATAATTGTTAATATCACGAGAACATCTATACTAATACTAGCGGACGCGCGCAGCTTCGCTTACTTATTTAGGGGTGAATTCTAAGAAACCACGAAACATGTGTTCAATGAAATATTTTTAAGAGTCTAAATTTAAAATTTTATAAAAGTCGGTGGCGATTTAAAGATTTTTCCATACAAACTTTTAACCCTTTATTTGCACCCTTAGAGGGTGAATTCTAGAAAACCATGAAATACATGTACAATTAAATATTTTTAAGAGTCTACATTTCAAATTTTATAAAAATCGGTGGTGATTTAAAGATTTTTCCATATTAACTTTTAACCCCTTATTTGCACCCTTAGGGGGTGAATTCTAGAAAACCATGAAATACATGTACAATTAAATATTTTTAAGAGTCTAAATTACAAATTTTATAATAATTGGTGGCGTTTGAAAGATTTTTCCATACAAACTTTCAACCCCTTATTTGCACCCTTAGGGGAAGAATTCTAAAAAACTATGAAACACGTATTCAATTATTTTTTTTAAAAAATCTAAGTTTCAAATTTTATAAATATCGGTGCTGATTAAAAATTTTTTCCATACAAACTTTCAACCCCTATTTCACCCCTTTAGGGTTAAAATTTTTCAAAACCCCTTCTTAGTGGATGTCCAGATTACGAAAGTAAACATCTGTCCAAATTTAACGTTTCTACCATCAGCGGTTACGGCTGTGCGTGCGTCTTACCTCAGTCAGTGAGGACAGGTCCTTTTATATATATAGATAATAAAGCGGAAGAGTTTGTTTGTTTGTTTGTTTGTTTGTTTGTTTGAACGCTAAGATCTCTGGATGTACTGGTCCGATTTTCATTGTTTTTGTTTTGTATGAAAGCTGCATTCTTCAGAAGTGCTATAGGCTATATAACATTACATTACACATATATACTAATATATTTTAAAGTACATTCTAATTTGACATGCAATTTATTCTGCCATGTTAATAACAACCGTCGTTGCTACGCGACCGCTACCGCGACGTTTTGATATTCTTCGTATGAAAATAAATATAATAGTCACTTTTAGCATTTTATCTACATTCAAATTATAGTTTACTGTATAACATACTAATAAATAACTAAGGAGATGTCACTGATTCCAAATGACCTAGCCACCTAGCGGGCGGCACAGTATGACCGACGCGAACGGGCAGATGACGTTGACGGTTTTATAAATTTTCATACATTTTCGAACTTTATTTGTTGTTTATAATTAATTTAAAATACACTTTGATTCTCTTCTTATTTTATTTGATATTGCCCGTTAAAATTATCCTACTTAATAGAGAGAAATGTTTAGTTATTTCGTAGAGTCGATATCTATGTACGCAAGTACGGAAAACTTTAGGTACTTTTTCTAATATTAAGAATACCTATCCTTTAGTTACTTTTAATCCTTTTGTTAGTTCATTTCAATAACTCAGATAATTTTTTCTAATAATGTGTATCTACTTATTATTCTTTTTGATTATTTGAGCTTATATTTTCTTACTAATTCTATTGAGAATTAATAATATTCATGAAATTATAAGAAAATAATTTCATGAATATATTTAATAAATATTCTTATAGTTGAAGCAGGCGTAGCCGCGTCCGGGTCCACTAGTTATTAATATAAGTAGATGAATCATTTTGACGGTACTATTTCAATATCCGAGAACTGACAAAAATGTAAAAAAAAAAGGAACAAATAATAATAGATTTCGGCGGAAAGTGGAGAACTGGAGTTTCTTAATCCTAACGAATCCTTAACATTAGATTCTCAGGTTCACTCTGTCCACCCTACTATGTACAGGATACGGCGTGAAGCTAAATAAGAAACAATTGTAATACAAATATACAAATGTTGTTTCCACACAGGTCACGAAGCGGACTACCTCAATTTGGCAGTGCGAGATGGCGGTCTCTCCCTCACTATGGGACTCGGTAACGGCAAACAAGAAATGCATATTAAACCTTCGAAAACCCGCTTCGATGACCACCAGTGGCACAAACTTACTGTTAGACGGAGAATTCAAGAGGTATGTGTATTTATAATTGTTTTTTCATTAGAAAAATTGTGTATAATATAGTTATTATTTTTGTTTAACGATACAATTTGATAAAAAACTAGTTATATAGCCAAGCCTTCATTAATAAAGACTACCCAACATAAAAATATTTTTCATTCCGAATCAGTAGTTCCGGAGATTTTCTCTTTCAAACAAACAAACACTTTAGTTTTATCATATTATAACATTATAATATAATATTTGCTTCATTAAAACAAAATCGTAGTAATAACATTATTTATTCAATTGGGTCACGCGACTGCTCTTGAATTTTTTATCCATATAAAAATAGTAATGTCTATTGTTCATATAATACCATAGACTCGAAAGCGTAGAATAGCGGTGACAGTACCGACATTTCAAATGTTATTTTGAGATCTTTTCATAATATTTATAAGCTTTTGTACTTTTTTCTTGAAAATGGAATATAGAGGCTCCATCATACCAATCAAATATCAAAATTTTTCCAATTCATTAGATAGATTATTTAGAAAACTCTCATTACGTCTTTTCAAGACATATCAGCTATTGTGTGCAGAACGTTGTATGGAGAACACATGGAAGAGATTGTACGCGCAAAAACGGACAAAATGTTACATAATAGGGCAGTGCATATTAAAAAGACATCCAGATAATAAATTGCCTTAACCTTCTTTGAAATATTAAAATCAAGTGGCTCTTCTCAGCAGAACTGCCTTTCAAGCCAATGCGGTGGTAGCTTCCTGTAGAACTGACACTATTGACATTTCTGTATAATTTGATGTTTACAAATTAAAGTCCTTGTAACTGACCTGATTGGATATCGAATATATTGTTTTAGACTTTTTTATCTTGTAGCATAATGGTATGGTACCATTAGATGAATTTCTCATTTCTCTATATTATATCTAAGAAGAAATAAAACAGTATATTTCGTTAAAATAAAAGTGAATTTTCCTTAGCTTTAAAGTACATTTTGAAGCAAAGTATCTAACTTAACCGGAGTTTTCAATTAAAATCACCATATTCATTATATTTAAAACAGCCCGAACTACTACACAAGCTTATACAAGTTGAGAACGTTTCATAAGGAGTTTGTATGCAATTATTTATTTAAGGAGTTTGCTCTTTTGGCTTTGGCTGTTTTCGTTTCGATCAATATTCAAAATCGTAGTAGTAATATACTTTACGCTGTCAGTTATACTTTGTACATGGCAGGGTAGGCAGAGGGAACCTGGTGTTAATAAACTTCGTTCCCAATTAAACATTTCCGTTCTCCATTTTCCGCCGAATTCTGGAGGCAGTGTATATGTATTTCGTTATCTAAAGTGCGAATAGTGCAATGCTGTGAGATTAAAAGTTGTCAGTAAGTGGAGAGTGGAGAAACACAATGCTCTCTGTTATTGTTTCGTTTCATACAAAGTTAATACAAATTGTGCTAATACTAAAATGTATTTATTCAAACCAAAGAAATGCATTTAGTTAGAAAGAAAATCTACCATATTATTTTAATTATATCAAAGCTAAACCTCTTATAATTAATGTATTGCAAAGAAAACAGAGCTAATCTGCTTTTCACTAAGAATTGTGAATTTTCATGTACATTTGCAGCGGAAACTTAAATATATAAAGAAGCTTAATTTTTATTTGTTTATTCACAGATTACGCCGTTCACGAGCTTTTGTAGGGTAAGTGTTGGTACATATACATTTTTGCTTGAAAATCTTTTATTTTAATTACTTTTGGGCTAGGATTAAAATGTATATTTTATGAATATTAAAGAAACTAGCAATGGAAAAGCGGCTTCGCCAGCTCTTCTTTCTAAGATTGCTAAAGTTAAAATACGCGAAATCTTTACTATTAATCTTTAGTAAAATTCTTATCACAATTTCCCACTATTGCATAGACACGTTGTTGAGTGATATTTACATATACCAAGGTTTGGAAAGACATTCCGTTGTCCACTTTTCGCCGAATTCTGGAGGCATTGCGTGTTGGATGGTGAAACTAACCCCACCCTTTACCTCGATGGCAGAGCGGAGAAAATGGAAATATCAAATATTTGATTTTCTCGAGTGGAAATCGAACTCACAATCTGTTGCCTGGCCTGTAGCCTTTTGTATTTATTTAACCGAAATGACACTACAATTTCTATATAGTGCTACCAGTTTCTAATATATTAAGTCGAAGTTCGTCCACTAAATCTCATTAGAGGCAAGATCTGTTTACGTTTCTCTGTGTATAATAACGCTCTGCACACATTAATCTGGACGGAGTTGCTGTTTCGCCTATCTTGCCTGTGAGGATCCAATCTGATTGTACGGACAGCAAAATAACATTTATAAGATAATGTCATTTTTTAACACTTTTTATTATTATTTTTTCTTTATAATTAAAGAAGTCCACACGGTACAGCAAGGCTTACTTCTCACAAAGAAGTAAGAATAAGAGTTTACATAATATAATTTGGAATTAATCGTTTATTATTTGGCAAACAACTTACGAGAAATAATGCTTAGGTTAAAAAGAGATAAATAACTTAGGTTCACCAAGCATTTTTCATAATCATTTCTTTGGCTTGAGTTCCGCCATTCAATACGCAATGTCTCCAAAGTTGAGTGAAAAGTGAAGGATGAAGTGCTTAACACTAGCTTTTGTCTGTGTAACTTGCTGTATGCGGGATTGCGAGAGCCTATTTTGTTTTTTAAAAGAAAAAGATCTATTAGTTATACTATTTCAATATGATAAACTATAAAACAAATCTGTTATTGGATAAAATTAAGTGACTCAATCCAATATTTTTCTGCGGACAGTACAAACGTACTATTTAATAGAATCCAGTTCAAATCATACAGTAGTCTAATAAGTTCTAAGGATGAAGCGCTGTCTGATACACAAACAAGCTGGTGAACCAAATGGATTTGTTGAGGTTTATATAGATATAAATAAATAAAACATGGTGATATGTTTTAGTTATTAGTGTTGAGACATTCTATTCTCCGATTTCCTTCGTTGAGTACTTAGAGTTAAGTAGTGAGCCACACTGTCACACGTGGGGAACGAAATGCCTTATCACTATTCTGCCTGTATGGTAGGCAGATGGAACCTAGTGAGAATTATAGAGAAGTTAAAACAAAAACTTAATGCTACCATCGACTCGGAAGGTAGATTGCTAAGATTTTCTAATCGTATTTACCGATGTTACCCAAACATACTAAGAATCGCGTGCCTCTACAAATTTGCAGTACATTTTTTTTCGTAATATGCATAGATTTGTGATACATCTGGTAAAACCCTCGTCCTTCAGTACGATATTGCAACGTCAAACGCGAGCTTATGTAAAATATTTGTGTAGCGGGGTTCTATTTTAAAACGATATTGGCTTCTTATCTTTAGATGTATTATTATGTCGTGTTGGAACTTTCTGGAATATGTTTTTACGGTTTTTACTAAAACTATTGTTTTGTAGTGGATACGATAGTTGTATTTTCTTTATAGTTTATTATTTAATTAAATCTATTTAAATTTCTCTAATTTAAAAAAAATGCTTGGTTAAGTTTTTTTTTAACACTTGTTATAGAACAATACAGAAAGGTAATGTGTTATTGACTTTTCTCTTTTCTCTTATCTCTATAAATTTTAATTCGAGGCTGTCGTAGTGCAGGGACACAAGCGTCTGGCTTAAATATTGACGGTTGTGGGTTTCGATTTCCACTTGAGGGAATTTTCATTTCTTCGCTCTAGTACTAAGGCAAAATGAGGTGCTAAATTCTGCCACTAAACAAGCAATGCATCAAAAATTCGGCAGAGTGGGAAAGTATATGTATATTATGCCTTAACATCGGGTTCCCTCTGCCTTCAAAAATGCTTACAAAAAAAAAACAAAAAGAAAATATAAATGAAATGAAAATAAAAAATACTTTTATTATTATTATAATAAACTCGTGTAATACGATTCTACATAATTAGAAACAAAGCCCCACCGTTTTTCTTTGTTTACATAAAATTTGAAACGGGAAAATAAAATTTCTTTGCCAAAAAAAAGATTAATTACATTTAACTTATAGAGTTGTCGGAAAAATCAACGGCAGCTTATCGCGTTACAGACCCGCGGCCAAGCCTTGCCCAACTGGTTTAGAATTATCAACAGAACGTTATATAAGTATTTATGTTCTCTAAAGGTGTTGTTTTTCCTGTTTTTTTTTCTTAAAAAAGGTGTTTTTAACTTCATACTGTATATGCACCTGGGACCCAAAACCTGAGATCTTAGTGTTAAGACATTGTTTCTTTTCCCTCTAGAGGCCATTGCGTGTTGAGTGGCGGAATTCAACGCCGCGCTTTGCTTCAGTACCAGAGCGAGGAAATGAAAGTATTAAATATTCCATATCCACGAGTGGGAATTGAATTATGTTATTAGTTCAATTCCCCCAACTTGTCGTTGAGTTGCCCCACACAAAACGCCATACTCCAAATACAGCGTCGGGAACAGAGTGTCTTAACACTAGGTTCCCTCTGCCTACCGTGATGAAATGAATGTAAAAGCGGAAAGCAGTAAAAAATCTTTTATTGTTGATTATATTAAGTTTTCAAATATATCTTAAACCGCTTATTCCCTACATAAACTTTTTTCATATCGTCGACCAGATTGTACGAAGTTTGTTCTGAAGTTATTGCTCGTAAACATATTGATAAACGTTCAGGTCGTTTGGTTCACTATTTCTTTGTTATACTATCGGCTGTATTATGATACTATTTAATAGCTTATATCGTGTGAGATTGATTTCTTTGGAAAATATTGTTTTTTTAGTGGAGCCGAGTGTGGTGCAGGTGCACAAGTGTGCGACAGGTTGTAAGTTCGATTTCCACTCGAGGAAATGAAATATTGAATATTTTAATTTTTTCGGTCTCGGTATCGAGGCAAAGCTTCCGGAATTATGTGGATTTGTATAGGCATTGCCTGTTCAGTAGTGGATCTCAACGCCGCGCTTACATGCCCCGTTATATATGCCTCCCGTCCTCTTCCGTCTTTTTGTTTATTATATATTTTCTTTTGTTTTATTATTAATTTTAGTTTGTGGTTTTACAATTAGTGTAAACAAGTAAATAATCATGAAATCAATTCTTTTATTAGGTATCGGCGGTAGTGGACGACGTATATTCGGAACATTCCCACGTGGCCGGCTCGTTCACCATGCTGGCCAGCTCCCGGGCCCACTGTCGGCGGGTCCCTTAACGCCAGGGCGCTGCCTGGTGCCAGAGTCCATACTAACTTTATAGGGTGTTTGAAAAAGGTATGTGTGTTTTTTAATGGTGTTTAAAGTGTTATTTCACGCTTTGAAAACGTATAAAAAAACCCCTGCAGTAAAAATCTTCCTTATAGATGATAGCAACATAAAGAAGTAGTAACAAGCATATAAGAATTTTGAGTTCGATGACGACTCTTAATAAGAACGTACGTCTTAGTGGCTAGAGAGTTTGGACGGTTTCCAAGAGCCACGGATTCATATCTTGCTACGTTTAAATTGTTAACCGTTTTCTAAAAAGAAGTTATTGATTATTTTAAAAGTTGAGGGACTTATATTTATTAATATTTTGATTTTTCATATAAAATTCGAAAGTAGTGGAGTTCTTGACTAATAAAATAAAGGACTTGTGGGACAAAGTTCGTTAACTTTCGGAAATTACGCCATGTCTTTTAAGTAAATACGCAAAATTTTGGAACGAAATATATAAATCCATCCAAAAATACACGTATGCTATAACATTTTCAGCCATTTAATAGTAACCCTTGATTCCAGGTGGAGTTTTCAGCGGACACTCTACGTCTCAACCTCATAGACCTCGCGCGCACCGAAGTAAGCTGATCACTGTCACCGGAAGACTGGAATACACCTGTACTGCCACAGATTCTGCCGACCCAGTCACTTTTACTACCAGGGATGCTCATTTGGTGAGTATTGAGTGGATCTTAGAAGTTTTTGGACCTTTGGTCTGAACTTATGAATGGGTTTAGATAATAAAAAGGATTTTATTTTTTTGTATTAGCCATCTCGAAGAAACTTTTCGTTCACCGGTTCTTCTTAGGTCTGCGAAACTAACTTTAGTGATGAACCTGCTAAATTATTTGACAATCAAATAATTGAGCTTTTGACTTATTTTTATAAAATGATTTCAAAATAAATTACTGTAAACACTCCGTTTTTAGTTTTTGAAATTTTTTTTTAATGTAGTACATGAGTTATACATAGTACATATAATTTCAATCATTTATTTATTCTACTCTGACTTGGTGAGAAAATTAAAAATATTTAATATTTCATTCCCCCGCGTGGGAATCGCATCACAACCGTATTTACACAATTATTACACACACGCATACGAGTCACTCAACACTGTCGCGGTAAACCGCTGAGCTGAAGAAGCTCTTAGACAGACCACATTCTCTCGAGATAAATGAAGCGAAATAAGCGAATGTTTACATTGTTCGCTCGCAAAATGTATTCTAGAGGCCATCGTGGTGCGTAAGTCAGTAATTGTAGACTCGTAGGTTGTGGGTTCGATTTCTACTTTGGAAATGTATTATTTGGTATTTTCATTTCCTTGCTCTGGTAACTAGACAAAGGGACGCGATGAGGCTTGAGAATTCGGTGGAAAATGGGGAACGGAAGAGTTTTAATGGGAACGGGGCGTCTATATACTAAGTGCTGCTGGTGAACGTAAAAAAATATAAAATTATTATTCAATAATTTTATTTAAAATCATTAAAATTATAAAAAGTTACAAAGACAAATATTCACTCATGAATCAATTGCAATGAAAAATATAACCCGGCAGATTTGAAAAAGCGTCGCTAAGCTGAACTGGACTCTGTACGGTGGACTCTCGAATTTGGTCGAGCGTTCGAGTGTCCTCAATGTGATTAGATCGGGGTATAGGATTTGAGGGAAACGTTTTACTTGGATTGCGGAGTGTACTTACGTACGATTATTTTGTAGTGTTCAATTTTTTGTTCTAAGTAGTTGTTTTGCTTGTACCACTCTATTCTTT
The DNA here is from genome assembly GCA_000313835.2 of Heliconius melpomene melpomene. NCBI lineage: Eukaryota > Metazoa > Arthropoda > Insecta > Lepidoptera > Nymphalidae > Heliconius > Heliconius melpomene. The sequence continues at coordinate 31,065 of HE671601.1, read as the reverse complement.
TTTAAATTAGCAGTTAAGAAGTGATTAGTGCGTCTCTTATAGCCTGCAAGCCTAGGTCATCTATTAAAAAACCGTCTTCATCTTCAAGAAATTGAGATAAGATCTTTTGCTTTCGGGCAGGATTTCGGGCAGGAACACTACGTGGAACACTATGTGGACGTGGTTTTTAGTCACAAACATTGATTGTACTTATCTAAAGCCCGATATACAAACATTTAGACTAATATCAAGCGAGTGTGATTTTAAAAATCGCATTTAGCCCCATACTTACCTACTTTATGAAATGCAAACTACAGTGATTCAGTTCTCTTTATCATCCCACTCCATTTTAATATCACTCAAACAAAATACAATATATAAAAATACACGCTAAATAACAATTGTAAAAATATAATTTTCGAGATACTACAAATTGAGAGATGGCACTCAACTCATTTTCTCTTGATATCAGATATCGAGGATATTGTGATGAAAATAATTCACTATCCTAAGTGGGAATCGAACCAGTAACTGTAGCGTTTTCAGTCATACGCTGTCCCACGGCGCCAAGGTGGCTTCAGTTTGAAATACCATTTAGGTTCCAGTACTTACAAACTCCACTAATCTATATAGGTTAAGGTTAACTCCATTATATTTTTGCCCGACAATTGTTTTACTTGAGCGTAATTAAGTACAATGAAACGTTTAAGTAAATACCGAGAAATGAACCCCTTATTGACCTAATAGACCAATTTAGTGCAATTTGCTCTAGGTTAGCTATTGTAGATTTGGTTAACTATACTAGATAAATAATAATACTTGCCAAATAAATATTATAATGGTAATAGGTAAGAACCGTTGAGGCCAGCCGTGGCGCAGGGGCACAAGTGTGTGTAAACGTGACTGGTGTGTTAAGTTCCGCCACTCAACACGCAATGCCTCCAGAATAGGATAGAAAATAGGGAACGGAGTGTCTTAGCACTACGTTCCCTCTGCCTACAGGTAAAGGCTACAGGTTCCCTGCATGCCTGGTGTGCCGGATATAGCGTGAAGCAGTAAGATTCAAGATGTCATTGCAAGTAGTGTTAAAAGATTTACTTAAAATATTTCTATTTAAACTGACTTATTATTAAAAAGATGACACTAGCTTAAAGTGGGAAACAAAAGGTTTAATTTTTGTTTGTTTTTTTATTTATGTTTTATATGGGAAACAGAATATAACGTTCACAAAAAATACTTATTTTAAAAATAATACACAATCCGCTACAAAACCGCAATTTTAACGATTACTTTTAACCTTAATTAAAATAATGGGTGAAGAATAATGCGATGATTAATATATTATCTGATCCCAGTTTGTGTGGGAACGTAACAACGTAAATTTTTATTTTATTGCTTTTAGTTTTTACTCTTCCGGTAGACAAAATTCCACCACTCAAGGACATTGGAGAACGGAGCGTCTTACACAAGGTTCCTATCTTACACTGCCTGACCTACTATGCAGCAAAAACCATAAAGGTGCTTGCTGCCTCTATCTTATGAAGTCAGAACTTTTCAGAGGAATGTATGGGAATTGGAAAGGGGAAATTTATATTAGAAATATTATAACTAGAATAATGTATAGGTATCTGTCAACATCTCAGAATGTAGAAAATTTTAATATTATTTAATTCAACTTTTCTATTGAAATTGCTGACTCATTTGTTTTCCCGACAAAGCAATTTATTGCAATTGACACGCGTCTCGTTTGATTAATTTGTGAATTTTGTGAATTATTTTGGAATTCAAATTCAAATTCAAAATATTCTTTATTCAAATAAACTTATAAAAAGCACTTTTGAATCGTCGAATGAACAAATGAACAAAAAGCTACCACCGGATCGGAAGGCAGTTCTGCTGAGAAGAGCCGGCAAGAAACTCAACAGTTGCTCTTTTCAAAATCAATGGTACAATCTATTACATTTGCTGGCAACTATCCTATATCTCATTCAATAGACATTAATTCCATACATGTTTATCTTCTACTATTACTATTAGCTTCCCGGTATATCTCGCAAATAGTAGGGTAGGCGGAGGGAACCTGTGACCCTAGTGTTATAAAATTCCGTTCCCCACTTTCCACTGAATAGGGGAGGCATTGAGTGTTGGGTGGCGAAAAATATTAAATATTTAATTTCCTCGAGTCTGAATCGGACCCACACTCCGTCACGCTTACAATCGTACGCTTGTCTTCCTGCTCCAAGACTGACTTCAAAGCGTGAAACTACTTTTTTATCAGTAATCCATACCTATATTATAAATTCGAAAGTAACTCTGTCTGTCTGTCTGTCTTTTACGCAATTAGGGACAAACCGCTAATTTAATTGTGATAAAATACTCATATAGAGATACTTTAGGGTCCCGGGATGAACATAGGATACTTTTTTTTCTCATATTTGTAATATTTTCGATATATATCAATATATTAAAATACTTATTAATTAGACATACAATTTATTCCGCCATGTTAATAAGCAACGATTTGCAAAGTTTGATGTTAGAAAACGTCACCCAAAATAAGCTTGCTTAACGCATCTCTCTATTGAAAACTGTAAATAATTTCATAAATATTCTTATAGTTCAAGCGGGCGTAGCCGCGTTCGGGTCCACTAGTATATTATAAGGAGTGATACTAGCGTTTTAATAACTTAGTGCGAGAAAACGCCGCCGTTAATAATAAAGCAGAGTTAACTGTTTCCCAGAAGGGTCACTTGAGTGAAATTTTGGTCGAATGTATAATTAATTTCATTCATATTTCCTTTTCTATTCCGCCCACGAACATTTTGAACTTTGACTTTTTCCATAATCATAATAATTATAGGCGGGAACTGATTAAGTGCCGTGATAGCTGGATACGAAGGTATTTGAAAATATTATGATTTTTTTTTTATTTCGGATATTATTTTCTTAAGTGCTTGTAGGTACATTGTGTTTTAGTAATAAAAATGTGTTTTAGTTTGTGATAGCGAAGTTCGTAACGGCTGTAGGTTATAAGTTTTTTTTACTAAGTCGATTTTTTACCCTTGTATCCCGCACATAGCGGGGCAGGAGGAGGGTACCTGTGAACCTAGTGCTTAATGGGAATGATGTTCCATTCCTATTCAGACACATCTATTCTCCGATTCCGCCGATTCTGGAGGCATTGCGTGTTGAGTAGCGGAACTCCACGTCGTGCTTTTCTTCGTTACCAGAGCGAGGAAAATTAAACTATTAAATATTTGATTTGGGAATTAAACCCACAACCTTTTACAGTCGCATGCTTGTCTCGCTGCGCCACGACTGGCTTTAACAATATTGTGTATTATGTTCGTAATAAAAGATGTATTTGTATATCTATAATTTTAGGCCGTCGCGTCGTAGCGATGGCAAGGATGTGTGTTTTTGGGAACAGTGTCTTAACATTAGGTTCCCAGGTTCCCTCTGCCAACCCTGCTATATGCAGTATCCAGTGTACAGCTAAAAGAAAAAAAAAATACAAAAAAAGTACACCTAATATTTTAAAATATATCTTTTTATAGTCTTTTCCACAGATAAGATAAAACATTCGAGGCACAGATTCAATACAACTGACCGTTCATTAAAATAATTAAAACAATATCACAAGTAGTATAAATGACACTTTAATTCGAACACAAATTGTGATTACTTCAATAATAATTAAAATGAAAGCATTGTACTATCGTAGAGTCGATCTTGGTATTGCTGCGAAGGCCCGCTCGTTTATACGGCGAGGCCACAGTCGATTGTACTATAAATATTTATTTATTTATAGATAGATAGGTAGATAGATATATGTATATTATGAAAGGTTTTATCTTTTGATGTATTGATGGAGTGGTAATTATGAAAAGTACTGCTATATATGGTTTTTTTATTCACGCTGTATCCCTCTTAAAGCAGAGTAGGTGGAGGTATACTAGTGTTAAGATACTTTTTCCACGAATAACATAACTCCGCCCTTTGTCTTGTTAGTAGAGCGCGTGAAAAACATTTCCGAAGCTAAAATCGAACCCAAAACTATTGTGTGTTGTGCACCTGTGCACAACTGTGCTTACAAAAATATTTTTAAATTCTAATATTATGAATATAATGAATACTATAATATTTATTTCTATAATATAAAATCCCCAGATATTACCAAAATGGGAGGCGGTGAAAACAGGCACTATATCTTTCAAGTTCCGCACCAACGAACCGAACGGGCTGATCCTCTTCAACATGGGCGCGAAGCCACCAAGGGTAGGTTGCACGGTAAGGGGTGAAGCTTTTGGGGTTGGAGATCACGAAAGAGACCATGATCGAAACCATCAATCATCATTAACACAAAATATAATCATCAAAACGTCGAATCATCGAGATATCAACCGCTTCGTCAATACCATTTCCATTCCGTATACGAGATTGTAAAATATGATTTTCTTTTTCACATATTAATACGGTCGGCTCATCAAAGGCCTCGAAGGTTGTGTGTTCAGTAAATTGAACCAGATATAGTTACTTTCGATCAGTTGGACGAATTGGGTCGGTGTTTAAAATTGTTTTTTAATGAATACCCGAATATACTCGTATGTATGAGAATTTTTGGCTGTAATTATTCTTTTGGATGTTTCAGTCTTTTTAATATTATGAGAAAATTTGCAATCTCCTATAGATTTACCTCAGTGGATGAGTATCGGAATTAATTTGATAATAAAAGCTTAATTACCAAATATAGGTAATATATCGCAATAATATCTTGGTATTCGCGATTTTAACACTTTTTAAATGAAACTTTTAATCGTGTGTTTAGTTTTATACATTTTTGGAAACTCGACGTTTCAAACACTGTAGTTGTCCGTGGTCATGAGTTCACGTGATTATTGTATCAAACATATATATATTATCAATTATATAAATATTATCAATTTAAACAGGTTTTTTGTATCCAGAGAGTTTTAAATTTTTAATTTCTATAATATTGAGATCACCCGTGACCACGGACCACTGCAAACGTCAGATTTTCAAAAACATACGAAATTAAATAAAGACGATAATATTAATGTTATTAAATTTATTTTGAGAGTTTCATTTAAAATGAATAAATATATTTATTAATATGAAAGCTGAGTGAAAAATTTTATATGCCTATCAGCCGTATTTCTTCCGTCCACCGAGGTTGCATGTTAGGTCAAGGCGACGACGTCGGGAACTATTCGGACACAACTCGTAGGGGAATTTGTGTATGGTACCTTATAAAGTTTCACCCACTTTGAAATGTAAAGTGTTGTGTATGTTGTCGATGTGCACGTAGCAAGTACCCCGAGCACAGTGGTATGATGAACACCTAAATAATTGTATGATATTACCAGAGCATTTGGGGCCAGTTGTGGCGTAGGGGCACAAGATTGTGGGTTCGATTCCCACTCGAGGAAATGAGATATTTAATATTTTCTTCGCTGTGGTAAAGAGGCAAAGCGCACCGTTGAGTTTTGGTCCTCGATACGCAATGCCTCCAGAATTCGACGGAAAGTGGGGAAAGTAAATATCATAATAGGAACGGAGTGTTGAGACACTGGGTTCTCAAGTTTCCTTTGCCTGTCCTGCTTTTTGAGGAATTCAGCGTGAAGATACAAAGTTATTTGATAGACCAGCACGCGACCCTGAAAGCTTGTTTTTAAGTAAAAAAGCTTGAAAGAGCTTTATTAATACCTACACAAATTCGCACCATGATCCCACAGTTTATATCATATTTATATTTATTAGAATTTACTTATAATATTAGAATTTATAGTATAGAAGTATCTTATTATATGTAGTTTATAAAACTTTTTTTTCTTTCATAAATATACAACATATTCAAAGATTGTATAGTGGCGCACCAACATGGCGTCTGACCATAAATGCCGTCGTGGATTCACCTCCAAGAAATTCATTACTTTCATATCTTTGCTCTGGTAACAAGACAAACGAAAATTGAGCAGAAAGTAGGGAATGGAGTGTCATAACGCTAGATTCTTTTTGCTTACCCTGGTCACAGCATATTTTTTTTACCTACGCGCTGTAATCTGTAGGGTAGGCATAGGGATCCGAGGAACCTACCTAGTTCCCATTGAAACACTTCCGCTTTCCACTTTCCGCCGCGAAACTCAAAACCGTGCTTTGCTTCGCTACCTGTGCGAGAAAATGACGGGCCACCAAAAAATATCTAATTTTGTATTTTTTTAAATAAAACACTGTATAAACTATACATTTCCATACATCTTTATATAATAGTTACCAATATAAGTAGTTATATTAGAGTTAGTTCTAGCTATTTGCATGTCTGGTACTGAACGAATGTTCTAGTATTAATATTGTTTGAGAATACAGTTTGCATGTATTACGTGGCCGATTTTTTCTTTGTATTGTGACGTAACGTATTCTCTTTTTTTACCGTTTTTTATTTGGTAGGTACTCTTTTTGTTTCGTCGTGAAAGCCTTTACGTAATCAATCCTCGTGAATATTTGAACATTAACGATTGTATTGAATGTAAGGTAGGTAGGTATACAGTCAGTAGTGTTTAAATTAATAATTAATTTTATTGTGTAGTTAGTTTAGGTTTTTTGTTTTTTTTTTGTAGCTTCACGCTACCATGTATAGGAAGGTAGGTAAAGGGAATTTTGTGTTTAGCAATTTTCGCCCTTGTTTCCAAATATTGTGTGTTGAGTGGCGGAACTCAACGCCGCTTTTTATATTATTATCAGCGCAAGGAAATGCATTTACTTTATTCCCCGAAGTGGAAATCGAACTTACAACTGTCGTATACTCGTCGTACTTGTTTGCTAAATAATAACAAACAAAATACGAAATTAATTTTTACCCTCTATAAGTGGATGATCCTATCCCATAATTTTTCAATTCATACTAGTAGTTACTGAGATTTGTGCGGTCAACCAAACAAACTCTTCAGTTTTATAATATTAGTAGAAGTGTAAATACAGATATATTTCGATTAAATACGTAACAAATGACTGTCCGTTATTTGAACAATTTGGTGAATAATGCCTTTCAAATATTATGACAATACAATAGAAAAAGAAGTAGAACAAGTGCTTTAATCACTTTGAAGTAAAGGCAATGTTTCTTATAATAATCGATTTATTACTATTATACCATAAGGTATACTTTATTTCATTTCTCATTTTTATACAAGTTGTTATATTATATATATATATATTTCAAAAAGGAAGAGAGAATAAAAAACATTCTAACATAAAAAAAAATCTTAATTAAATATGGCGTTTGAAATGGAAATAACAAAGGGTTGTTTAGTTAAGGGGGTTACATCGAAATGATTGTATATGGGTGATGTAACGTAGGCTATAGCTTTCCTTAATGAAAGGACTTCCTAACAAATATAATATTTTTCAATTCGAAGCAATAGTAATTTTGCGTTAGTCATGAGTTTAGCGCAATCAACCAAACAAACTTTACAGCTTTATAATGTTAAATTTAAGTTTAAATCCAAGGTATTATTTATTTAAATGGACGATTGTAAGCAGTTTTAAATCGTCGAATACATACAGGAACAGTATAAGATAGAAGTATGGTAATAAGTATAAAATAGAAAAAATAATAAGGTAGATAAAAAAATAAGTAATATTATTCTATTTTATCACAGCAGTAAATAGTTCTAATAACGCTAGTGTTTATCTATACTTTATAATATAATAAAGCGGAAGAGTTTGTTTGTTTGTTTGTTTGAACGCTAAGATCTCTGGATCTACTGGTCCTATTTACTTTGTTTTTGTTTTGTATGAAAGCTGCATTCTTCAGAAGTACTATAGGCTATATAATATTACATTACACATATATACTAATAAATTAAAATACTTTCTAATTTGACATGCAATTTATTCTGCCATGTTAATAACAACCGTCGTCGCTACGCGACCGCGTTCGTTACCGCGACATTTTGATATTTATCCTTATGAAAATAAATATAATAGTCACTTTTAGCATTTCATCTAGATTGAAATTATATTTCTATAGAAATTATATTCTTATATTTCAAGCAGGCGTAGCCGCGTCCGGGTCCGCTAGTAGAGTATAAACAAACAATTAGATGCACAAACCTGCAATACTACAAGCTAAACTGAATAAATCATTACCGAGCCACACTTAGGATATACATAATAATGTACGATTACGGTACTATTATTATTGATTTAATATTTAATTGCTTGTTTTAATTCAATCTATTCAATATAATTATGCTCACGTAATAATGATATTTTCAGTATAATATTAGTTGTTGGTACGGTATTAGTAATAAATAACAAACTTTACTTACAATATTATTTTACTAGGAATATTATTTCTTTTTCGAACTGTTAGCCCTACTAATTTATAAAACGACACCGGGTAGGGAAGGATATGTCCCTAAAAATTGCAAGTACTGTGTGGCTGCTTGAGAAGATGCCGACGGCAGTAAGGGCGCTCCTGCGGGATATTCCTTGCGGCCGTCGAATGAACGTGAATTCTATTAGGTTCTATATTCGTTACAATTTGTAATTTTATATTTATCTCAACACTTCACTGTACGTCTTCCAGTAATGTAATATCGTGGATAAAACAAAATCACTGAGAGGTGGCCAGTTATTTGTATATTAACAGAATCCACTACATAATTTATCAAATTTGCGCTTTTTATATATTACTATTTAATAATATATTACTATATTATATTAATAATCAGTAACAGTATATATATGCACACCTATATATTTAATAGGTTATTACATTATTTAGTATGGTAGCTTAGTATAATAATCACTTTGTGCACTTTAGAATGTTTGTATAATGTAATTTTAGTATTAGTTTGCTTGTGTAATTACTATTTTTATAATATGTTTGAACTTTTGAAACTAAGTTGCATTTAGTTATAAAAGTGAAAATTGTAAAGTTACGCTCGTGACGCGTAATAATACGCGTTGTCATGGCAACGACTATGTCACTTTATAAATATTAAAGTGTTTGTGGTTAACTTAGTTTTGTTAATGTAATGTATCTTTTTTTGCATTATTATAATGATAAAATAATCATTATTAATAATGTAGTAATTAATAAAGTGTAAATTTTTGTTTTGCATATTATTATAAAATTTTGATCAAGATTTATTTTCTGTATCGGCAATCGGCATTCAATAATAGAATAACTTTGAAAATAATGTTTATTGAAGTAAAGTCTTTCGTCAGCATGTTAATATTTATTGTTCGTGCCATAGAAAATTGGTGTTCTACATGCAACTTAGTTAAATAAATGTCTTATTTTATTATACTTGTAGGATATTCATATGTAATATATTTTTATATACACTAATATATTTGTTTTTATATCTTTATTGTGTATATTATAAAATCTCATGAAACTCATGGAAGTTGAAAAGATTTCACTTTTCCACAACATGATAAAGCATATCTTCGTAGGCGGACCTCTTCGCGGTGGAGATCCTCAATGGTTACATATACGTGCACGTGGACCTCGGATCCGGAGGCGTGAGGGTTAGGGCGTCCAGGAGGAGAGTGGACGACTCCCATTGGCACGAGTTCCTGCTGAGAAGAACTGGCAGAGACGGCAGAGTTACTGTTGATGGGGCTAATGCTGAGTTTAAGACGCCTGGTAAAGTTTTTGATATTTTTTGTATTTATTTTTGAAGAAAAGTTTTCTTATTGAAGGACTTGAAGATATACGAGGCGCAGCGGTATAGCGTCTAAAGGTTTGATTTCCACTTTGGGAATGATTAAGTATTATTTCTTCACTCTGGGAAGAAAACAAAGCGCAGGGTTGAGCTATTCAAAATAGCACGTCTCGAAGTTGGGTAGTAGGTGGGTAACGACGTATCTTACATACAAAGTTGGCTCTGCTAAACAATATGTCTAAATTACTAGCAAATTACACAAATTGCCGTGGTCGTATTGACTGTAAATTGTGAATTCAAATGTCAACTGTGAAAAGTTTATTAATTTCTTATTTATCTGGTAGAGTTAGACAAAATACAGTGTTCTACTACCATACGATTCTTAAGGAGTATGTACCTACCTTTTAAAATAGAAAGAAAATGGGAAATAGATAGAGAATAGAGAAAACATTGTTATCTTTTCATGTATACCTTCTGAAAATTTAAGGTGAATCCAATCAGCTGGAGCTAGACGGGCCACTGTTCGTTGGCGGTCTTGGTTCCGAGTACTCGGCGTCGCGCACGCCGGCGGCACTGTGGACGGCGGCGCTGCGCCAGGGCTTCGTGGGTTGCATACGCGACCTGGTGCTGAACGGCAAGCCGCAGGACCTCACGGCCTATGCGAGACAGCAGGACTCAGGTAAGTGGTTATGCTGATTGTTATATAAGAAGTAAGAAATTATATCTTATTTTTTTTATAAAACGCTTGATGTTATGTTACTTTTGTCGGACCTTTTCATTCTTATTTGGTCGAATGGAAGTTTAATAGGTAGTATTGACAGGGTTGGGTTCCTAACGTCCCACGGTAGTTACGGTTGTTGTGTGGGTTTGATTCCTACTCAGAGATATGAATTATATTAGATTTTTGGTTCTGATAATTAATTTACAAGAGAAAGCAGCGCTCAACACTATGTCTCGAGAATTGATAGCGTAATATCTTATAATAGGTTCCCTTTGCCTACTCTGCTGTATCTGAAATAAAGCATAAAACTAAGGCTGAATAATCAATATTCCATGTATTCGTGCAAATAATTTACTTCTAATGATTGAATTGTAATATTTCAGCTTCAGTGCGTCCTGCGTGCCACGTGCTGATGAAGCAGTGTGTGAGCGCGCCCTGCCAGCACGGCGGTGCATGCTCGGAGGGCTGGAACCGGCCGCTGTGCGACTGTTCCGCCACCAACTATGGCGGCCCCACCTGTGGGAGGGGTGAGGACTTGTTTATTGTTGGAAAATATTTAAAAATTGGAATTATGTAAAACATGTTTGTAGCATAGGGTTTGCCTTTTAGTCACATAAGTTATACATAGCATGAGAACACTTTAAAAAGTCTATATTTTAAGCTTTTACAGCATGTAAAAGTATGAGAACTTACTATTCTATAGCTGAAATAGGATATCAACTTCCTATACTTGTACAATTCATACATACTATAGTATATTTATAAAAGAATAAGGTTTATGTTGGTCTTCTCATATCTTGACTCCAGATATTCCTCTTTATTTTGCTAATTTGGACAAATACTTGTACATGAAGATAACACTCATTGCATAACCTACATTCATTAAGTTCGATTAGGTATATGGTGCCGAATTGTTAACGTGGTCAAAATGGAAGTCGTAACGATGTAGTGGCATAATATCCGACAGCAAACGCCATGGTAACTCACTCGAAGAATTATATTTAAATTATTTTCATAAATGGATTTCAAACATGATAATTTCAGAGTCGCCAACAATCTTCCTCAACGGAAGCCAACACCTCACAGCGGCGCTCGGCCCCGAACACGTGACCCAAACGGAGGAGCTACTGCTTCGGTTCCGCACCACCAGGGCTGGCCTGCTACTGCGCACCGCCTCCGAGCACTCCGCCGACCGCATCGAGCTGGCGGTCGCGGCAGGGAGAGTGCGCGCGAGTGTAAGGCTGGGTGACAGAGAGAAGGTAAATGTTTTGTTTAATTATTATGGAGATTTGTATTTTAGAATATTTTCGAATAATTGGATGTAGTGGGATTTAACTTATCTCTTGGATACTTTCTAACCGCTGTAGTTGCTAAGCTGCATCTGCCAGGTAGGTCCTGTCAAGCTGCGTTGAACTTAAAATTCTTTTACGTTTGTTTATTTTCTTTCAATTTGGCAAACAAGATGCTATTTGTTAAATATTTTAGCATTTTAAATAATTTAAATGTATCCAAAAGGCACAGGTTTCATTCCCATTTTCTAAAACCAAACTTCCAGAACCTCCTAGCGGGCACCAGCGTGGCGGACGACAAGTGGCACTCGGTGCGCTTCTCGCGGCGCGCCTCCAACCTCAAGCTGCAGGTAGACGGCGGCTCGCCGGTGCGCGGTACGTTATGTACGTATGCACGGGAGCACCCGCACACTTTTGTTTGAACCTTGAGTAGTTGGGGATAAGGTTGGTTTTTGTGCGACTTAGGGTCATTCGTAGACTATGTAACACGGTAGTGGAGGTTGACGAAGTGTGACACTGTATTATAGGGGCTGAAAAGGGGTCTTGAATTTTGTGATATATTTTTTTTAAATATAATATACATATTTTTCAGAGCTGTCTTTTTAATTTGATAAATACTAAGTTTAAAATGGCTAAGTATGTAACGTCACACGAGGTAGGGTGGTCCCACAAGTGTGACAAGGACGGGTGAGGTGTCAAAAAATTGTAAAGTTCGTGTTACGTAAAATACGAGTGGTCCCTAGGTGGTTGATATGACGGTAGATCAGAAGTTATTGGTAAATTTGAAAATATATATATTGGTTCTTGAATTAAACATTTGTAATTATAGATCAAGAAACAATTATTGATCAACGCTTAATACAAAGCGAAATCAATATTTATTATAGTTGTATAATACTAAGTAATTATATAAATAACTGATTTGATTGCACTCGCTAGTTATTTAAACTATTATTGATGTAATATAATTTAATTGTGCAATTAATTGATAAAGTATTGAAGCAATGTAATAAAGTAATTTATAATACAAGTTAGATATTCTTAATCTACCCTTGATGTTAGATGTCCTATTAGTTTTAGATTAGAGGCTTATTTTTAAGTTTTTTTTATAGATGGCACTTTGTACCTTCACTATTCTGTTCTTCTGCTTTGATTTCTTCTGTTTTTATATATTTTGTTTGTTTTTCTCCTTTAGTTTTCTTTTCTAGTAGCATTTATTAATTAACTGCTATTTGTTGCTATACTTTCTTTTTATTGACAATACAAAAAATATTAGATTTTTATTTCTAAAAGAAAGTATACAACAAGTAGAATCTATAAATACATTTTTTATGAACAGTACTGTCATTACTTACATAACCCACTTCTTGCATTCTATATGCTAGATAGTGCGCTACAACTTCTAGTTTAAATAAACCTGTAAAAACTATTGTGATAACTAAAATTAGTAAGTATTTTTAAGCATTACTTAAAATGTAAATTCGCCACTTTCCTTTAAACACACTTACAACCGAGTTTTAGATCTTTCTTCAGCTTGGCTATGCAAAATCTTTGAGCTGATAGATTCGATGTAAATATAATTTAAAATGGCTGCTAATTGTGAGACTTTAAGGTTACTTTGCTAATTTCTTATAATTTTAACGTCAATGTTGTGACTATATGTCTCTTATATTGTTTAGGACCAAGACTATCATTGTCTTTGATTTATTTTACAGCTGAAACGATTCTAGGAAAAACGTCCACTTTAGAAATTTCAACTTTACATTTGGGAGGACTCTATCATCCTGAAGAAGAGATTCAAATGACCTCAACTTTACCTAACTTCGTGGGTTATCTACAAAAGTTTATTTTTAACGGTATCAAATATATCGATATGGCTAAGACCCTTGGAATTGGTACGAGCGATGAGAGTAACAACATATACGACACATCAAACATAATATTCAACGGGAAATTTATGAAGCCAGACTCCTTAAATGTTTATAAATCTGTGACTTTTAAATCTAAGCACACATACGTAGGTCTCCCATTACTAAAGGCGTATGGAAATACGTATTTGGATTTTTATTTCCGAACTACCGAAATGGATGGTCTTTTGTTCTACAATGGTGGGAAGAAACAAGACTTTATAGCTGTGGAACTGGTCAATGGTCATATACACTGTGTGTTCAATTTGGGAGATGGTGTTGTGACTATGAAAGATAAGCTGAAGAATTTCCTCAATGATAATAGATGGCATACTGTGTCAATAAGACGGCCCACACCTAAAATACATACGATGCAAGTTGATGAAGATTTAGAAATGCATACAACAAGTAAGTGATTTGTTCTTTATTTGCAAGTAAATATGTGATATTACATGTATTGAGTTACTGGAGAATTACTTTGAAACAATAAAAGATCCAAATATATTTTAAAACTGATTGTAACATAATAAAGGATTTAAAAGTAAGAAAGAGACATTTGGTTCACATAAAATGCGATAAATGTACTGCCCAAAAATAAAATAAGTACATAGCAACAAAGTTTTATATTCTTTAATTTTACAATAGATTAAGGGCAATCATGGGGCAGTGTGACAGTTTTTGGGTGTGAAGTTGAAAGTTGCAAGTCCGATCCTCATTGGAAGAATAAGTTATTTTCATTTCCTTAATCTGGCATACAACGGCGCATTTCCGCCACACAATACTCAATGTCTCGAATTCGGGCGGAAACCGAAGGACAGAGTATCTTAATTAATCATGTTCTCTCTGCCTACCTTGCTTTGTGCGGCATATTGCGTTAAGATCGACGCATATTTTACACATACTCTAATTAAGTCATCTCTAATTCCAGGTTCAAATCTAATGCTAGAACTAGACAGTGTACTGTACGTGGGTGGAGTCCCCAAGGATATGTATACGTTACTACCAGTGGGAGTTCTATCCAGGCAAGGCTTCGAGGGCTGCATGTCCAGCTTAGATCTGCCAGGGGAGTCCCCGTCGCTGATGGAGGACGCTGTTGTGCCGAGCTCCTCTCTGATGTCAGGGTGTGAAGGTGGGTTAATATTTTATTGTTGTAATATGAAAAAAGTAATCTATTATGACGAGTATATTAACTTAATCAATTGATTTCTCATTATCAAGTAAAACTAAATTCATTGTTGTACGGACTATTCTTTAGTTTTTTTTTATTATTTTTTTTATTATTTATTATTAACTTAAATAATAATTATGATAAGTCATCATCAAGTGGAATTATATTCTTTGTTGTGCTGTCGATTCTTTAGGGAAATTATTATATAATTCATGTTCATTTTCTCTCTATGGTAAGACAAATTATGGACACGGACTCCATAACTCAATCTGGAATCTCTTCAAATCGAACGGAATATTATATATTAAAGTAAATAATAAATAAGCCGAAAGAAATACTATAATTTGACAACAATTTACAAAAAAAAAATTACTAAACATTGCATCTAAATTTGATTTCTAAATTTAAATTACAGGTCCAACAAAATGCACGCACAATGCGTGCGCGAACAAGGGCGTGTGTGTGCAACAGTGGAACACGTATGTGTGCGACTGTGACCTCACGTCGTTTACTGGACCCACTTGTTATGATGGTGAGCTTACTTTTTCCACAAGCAAAATAAAAACATATTTTCAATCATCGCTCTTGCTGTAAACACAATAGTTGATTAATTGGTAAATCCAGGATGATGCGTGTGAAACGCAGTGTCTTAACACTTCCCTCTGCCTAATCTTGCTGATGTTAGTTAAAAATACCTAGAAAATTAAATTTTAATAAAATAAATTCCAGAATCAATAGCCTACGAGTTCGGTCCTGGTCGGGGTATAATAACCTACACGTTCCCGCCCAGCGCCGTCGCTGACACTGAAACTGACAAAGTGGCGGTCGGCTTCGTCACCAGCAAGTCTGATGCTGTGTTGCTGAGGATCGAGTCTTCCAACACACAAGATTATATGCAGATGGAGATCGTGAGTTTAGATATGGTTTTTTATGTTTTTTTAAAGTTAATGTTAAATTTTTGAACTTTTTTTAATAGGCAACTTCATGAAATACAGAAAGTGTAGCAGAAAAAAATGCCCATTTCTTTAATAGTACTCTAAATTCTATTCTCATTATTATACATATTTTTATAATCCAGATCCGCGGTAACCTATTCATGGTGTACAACGTGGGTGATGGTGATCATCCACTCGGTGATGAAGCGGCCAGAGTGGATGATGGGGCCTACCACGTCGCCAGGTTCACTAGAAATGGAAGTCGCGCTGCGCTACAAGTGGATAATTATGCTGTTAATATAAGGCATCCGCAAGGTTTGTCTTTTCTTTCTAATTCAAGATTTGGAATAACCTCTTGAATAGGAAAATAAAATAAAGAGTAGTTTATTAGGTAAAAGACGACGTATTAGTTATTCTACATGAAATATGGTCCATAATGTATTGGAAATATTTGATCTAGACTAACATACAAGTCTTTTTCTTAGTATTTTATTCTTATTATAGGTAAGTTTTTTGTAATACGCTTGTATATCTTCTTTAATTTTTTTGTAATATTTTCATGCCTCCAGAATTTGGCGGAAAGTGGAAAACGGAAGTGACTTAATGATAACGGTTACTTAACACTAGGTTCCCCTGCTACGTGCGGAACTTCACTTCATACTGTAGAAGCGAAACAAATGAAATAAATAATATTAAGGCTGACATTTCGCTGCGGCAGAGCGTACCGACTGTAAATGGTATGGATGGTTGGATTTTAGAAATAAATTATTTAATATTTAATTTCCCCGTTCTGGTAACAAGTTAAAGCGCTGTGTTCCGCCACTCACTGTGCATTGTGTCAAAAAGAATAGTTACATCAATGCTTCTGCCTACCCTACATTAAAAATAAAATATTCAACCTAAATTCCAGGAGGCCAACAATCAACGATATTCAACAGCATGTCCCGCATCACTATCGGTGGCGGTGGTGGCGGTGGTCGCTCCTTCAGCGGCGTGGTGGCTGGCCTCGTGGTCAACACGGCGCGCCTTCTCGACCTCGCCGCCGCCAACGACCCCGCCGCCGCGCTGAGAGGTGACGTGCGGAGAGCGCACACGCCTCTTGATAGAGATATTAATAGGATGCAGCAGGTTGGTTTTTTGTTTTGCTTGTAAAGTAAATTCAGGTAATTTTAAAATAAGTATATTTCAAAGGGAATTACATTTACGTATCTAAAAGTATTGTGTAAGTATTGTGTAGGTATTATGTTTGTTTGTATGTTTAATTTTGAGTATTGTTTTGAAATGCAAGTAGTTTTAATTGATTATAATGGAATTAGGCAGTAAAAATATTTTTATAGTTGTAAACAAATTGCGACATAGCTTAAAAAGACATAGCATAGCCAAAAAACGTGGTTTCAAATCCTACTACGATCAAATTTTTGTACCTTTTCTAAAAAAGATTTATGTCTTTTTTCTTTTCAGACACCACCCTCAGGATACGGAGGTCCAGGAGTACTAGATGAGCTGGTTTACTCCGGCGCAGGGTCCGGGTGCAGGGACGATGATGAAGATGCCTGCGTCCTTCCTGATGCAGGATCCGGGGACGATCTGATCACACCCGTCTACGTGCCCAGTACCAGACGACCGCCTACTAAGATACACAAGGTGCGAATTTAATGATAATACTAATATATTATAAACGACCCTGTCGTGGCGTAGGGGCACATGCGTGTTCAATATGTTTATATTTTGTTAAAAATGATCAAGCAACATTTTAAGCTATTATATAATAATTGGCCTTAATCACTATTTTAATTAATACGTCGAAATACTTGTACATTAGTTACTCTATCAGTTTAGTCATAGGAAAACGCATATTGCTTTAGTATTAAATGTATAGTCGTGATTATATTAGGGCGTTCTTATTGAAAAAATATTAGTATACGAAATTTTGATTTAATAATTTTCAAAAATAGCGGATATGCAGCAATGTTTTTGTATGTGTTATCAAGTAATTTTTCGACGAAATCTGCAACGTGATGACAGTTTGGTAGTTTGAAACCATTTAATTTTATATATTAATAGATTTTATTTATATTCTGTTTATAGGATTCAGATAAAATAAAAATATACAAAATAAAATAAGTATTACCCTGATGAGAATTGAACCTACAATCGTCGCTTTGTCCGATACCACTTAAACTAAACCACGATTATATAAATTTAGTATTTATTAAAATATATTTTATTTAAATTTCAGGGTGATATTAGCGGTAAGCTGATGAAGCCGTGTGATGATGAAGACTGCATAGAAGGCTCAGGGTCTAGCGGAGAAGACATCACAGAACCTGATCATCCTATGACCACGTAACTTATACTTATATAATTTAATATAATTTGTGAAGCCGTCTTGACGTAGGGATACAAGCGTGCGACTGTTAACGTGACGATTGTAGGTTCTATACCCACTCGAGGATTATTTTCATTTTCTCGCTTTGGGAATTCTGCCACTCAATACGCAATGTCTCGAGAATTCGGCGGAAAGTGAGGAACGGAAGTGTCTTAATGACAATGGAGTGTCTATTACTGTGTGTGATACAGCCTGAAGCTAAATACTTACTTTCGTGGTTTAGTGGAAAAAGCTTAGTGGAGTTATATATGATACATTGAAGATTGGAACACATTATGTTGATATAAAGTCGCCAGTACTTCCTGCGGTTAGCGCATTCATAAAAATTATCTTCGTTTTAGAATATAATATTATATAATATTCAAAAAATAAAAATTCCAGCTCATCAATAAGCAGTACACACGCAATGACATCACCAACGTCATCAACCGAGCACTCAGACAAGACTCTACCTGGAGCGACCGACGCGAGTGACGTCACCACCGGCGGCGTGACGGCAGGCGGCGCCTCCACGCTGCCCGACCACGACAACATCATGCACGCGGGGACGCTGGACACTGGGACCACGGTGGACAGGGGCACTACGCCCACTGATGGTGAGTTGTCTTTCTTTTTAAATAAGTCTTGTGGTTAGTGAAACTAGGGCTAAGATACTCCGTTCTCATTAAGACACTTCTGTTTCCCATTTTTCGCCGAATTCTTGAGATCTTGCGTATTGAGTAGCGAAAATCAACGCCCCGTTTTGCCTCGTTACCTTAGCGGCGGATGAATTCTCGTATTTACAATCGTACGCTTATGCACTCGCGCCACGATGGCCCCAATTCAACATAATACTCAATAGGAACAAAAAAGAAGCCCTAAACTTAATATTAAAAATAAATTAACATTCACTATAAATAACATATTTATCTATCTTCATATTACAGATCGCTCCCACCCCGGCCACTTCACACCAACAATGACTGGCAAACACACAGAATCAACACACACCACAGAAGAAGAAATCATCCCGGACTACGAAGACAAACACAATGAAATAGAAACTAAATCGCCCACATATGAAATAGAAGAACATGATAAGGGTCCAAGAATACATCCGGATTACAATGGATACGAACATGAGATTACTACTAAATGGTACCACCCGAAAACTACTGATAGTAGGGTGGTGCCGCCTGAATCGGAGTTTTTTGCTACGATTGTTGGTGAGTTTTGTGTTGTAGGATGTTATTTAGAAAGATTTTTTTGGTATTTTAAAGGAATATAATAGTTGATTCTTAGTTCCTCTTGTACTTCTAAATTTTTGAAAAAAAATCTTGAGTGAGAATCCACACCAAAACCTATCGTAACCACCATGTCTAATAACATTTATATGTGTACACTTTCCCATTTAAGACGTGGTATTCATTTGGTTAGCTCCTTGTGTATTTGTCTTAAGCTGGTTTTATTGTAGAAGATTTATACATAACTATATTCAATTCCAATTATCTATTACTTCCAGGTATAGTAGCGTCAGTGCTAATAGCAATAATCCTCATAGTGATCATCGTCCTTAAGCTCGTGTTCCGCCTCGACCCCTCCTACAAGGTGACAGAGGACAAGAGCTACCAGCAGAGCGCCAGTGCTGCTTTGTTAGGGAATCAGGTGGGCTTATGTTTTTATAGTATATTGCTTATTATTCGGAGTATAGGAAACTATAAGAAAAGATGCTTTTTTTAAAGCTTCACGCCATATTTTTATATCTATATAGCAGAGTAGGCAGAGAAAACTTAGTGTTAAGATAGTGCGTTACCTACGTGCCGCCCAATTTTCGAGACGCTAAGTGTTGATTTTTGGAGCTCAACGCTACGCTTTGTCCTTGCTCTTGTTACCAGAGCGAGAAAATGAAAAGAGGTTCCAGAGTGGAAATCGAACCCACAACTTCTGACTTATTTTTATTTAATTCTGTATAATAATTTCCCAGGCCCACTCCAGCTATCAAACGGCGAACGCGAACGCCCGCAATCTGCAACCGTTGCCGCTCACCCGCAACGGTTCCCCACCACTGGCGCCGCTCGCACCGCAACCCGTCAAGCGCGACGGCATCAAGGAGTGGTACGTGTAGATAGATACGGGAGGCGTTAGGTTTTGTATGTATGTATGTTTGTGTGTGCGTATATGTTATAGGGCTGGTGGGAAACGTGACTTGTTTTTAGGCGATGATAATATGTTGTCTGTGTGAGTCAAATTACAGATTAAAAAAACTTATCTTGCAAAGACTCGCATATATTTTTGAAGTGCATGAAATAATTTATAACTTTATTGTTTTTCTTTTCTTTTAGATTTTTAAATATAATAAAAATATTTCATTCTATTTGAATAATGAAATATAATGATTTCGAAAATAAAATTATAACAATTTAATAAATGATCTTATTGATAATTTAGTATGAACTATGATGAAATTATAATTAAGTAAATGAAAAGCTCACGTTTCTCACTAGTGAACATACGTGACTTGTGTAGATGGGCTTATATATCTATATACATGTTTGTATGTAAGCTTGTTTGTCTTAATAATATGTCAATTTGATAAATATATTTATTTTTTTCATATTTTTTTATAAGAATATAAGAGTTTGTGATGTTAGGGTTGTAATGTCTCTTAATTATTATGTATGTTTATGTGTATTTAAATTAAATAATCTTAAGTCATTCATTCTTTAGTGCTTATGACGTTTATTCATTAATTAGATGTCGATTTTTTTTGTATTCTTCTTCTTCGGTGGATTAGTTATAGTTGTATTATTATTCATTTTAATTTCTAACATTATATGTTGTTATAATCAGAGTCAGTTGAAATAAATTAAAATAGAATTATTTTCATAATTGATCTCCAAACAACTTTAAGTCTTATAATTAACTTAAACCAAAAGTATTGTTCAATCCATTACGGTGCTAGCATTTATATAATATAACTCACTCTCTCTCTCTTTTGATTCCTTTCTGATTATAATAACAGGTAATGTATACTTATCCATACAAGTCACGTAAAAAGTAACATATCAGCCGTAGATCGATTTATATACGAGGACTAGTTGTGATTCGAATATGAACCCGTAGACGCTTTCCTTAATTAGCTGGTTGGATGAATAATCGATATCAAAGTTGATATATAATCGATATTTGGTTGGTACTGATCGGTGTCGTCATTTGGCTGAATATGCAATTTCATCTAACAATAAAATTGCTTTTTAAAACCTTTTTTTAGTGAAACTCAGTTAATTCTCGAAACTAGTGCAATTAGTTTGCATGTTTGGTCAAATAACGATTATAAAGCTAATCGAATGATGAATATCGATATAAGTGTGAAAGTCGATTAGTAAAGTTTAAGTTGCATAAGATACTGACTGATACGCAAGTGTTAATGTAAATATTAATTATTGTAACGTCACTTGTGCGATCGTGTGTGAAATAATGGGATACCATTAAAGAGACATCGTGGAAGAGATATATGAGAAAGATGCATACATATATTTTTCTTATAACCCTCGAGATGAACTTAAAAAAATATATAAGTTATTTTAAGTTTTGTAAACCTAAATTGCCCATTGGAAACTTCAAATTTGAATATTCTAAGAATTTGCTGTTTCATCAAATTCATTAAATGATCATCGGAGAAGGTTTAAGAAAAACATGTGTAAAAGTGCTTAAAAAATTGTCGTTCATTCTGATTTTGTACAGTCATCGCTTTCCTATTATAATATGAGGTCCTTTCCGCCTCCCATGGTTTCATATTACGCTAAGACTAAGCTACGATTAGCTTATTACGTCAGATGTTCTTATTTGATCTTTTGACATCACATTTGGAAATTATCAATAAAATTATTCCTAATTAAACATATATACCCAAAAACAATTGTGCTGGGGAAACTCTTGATTTGAAAAAAGGCTCCAAATTTTAATATCTGATGATAGTAAATGATATAATTCACCATATTATAAGGGTACAGGTGTATAATTCGGGCTGCCATCACAGAAAATTAAGCATATCGTTCAATTGAAGACTATGACACTTTTATAATTACAATTCTCTTTCCTATATATGTATATGTATATTAGGTCTTATACAATATTTTTAATGAATAGAGGCGTGTAGTCTTATTATCATTAATGTGGTCGATAGCTTGGGCCGTGTAAGGTAAAGGCGTACGTACGAGCTTGTAGGTGGTGTTTCTTTAGATTTATTAAACCCGTTGTGTTTGGATCTATAATATGTCAAATTATTTATGTATGTATGTATGTCAATGATAATAGTTGAATATATTTTAGTTTAAAAACATGTAAAGTAAAGAAAAATACACGAGTAACTCTTTAAAAATATTTTTTATTGGCAACATTAATTTTGAACAGTTAATAATTCTTAACTCCTAAATAAGCGTCTACTGTATTTTGGGAGTTACTTTGATAATTTTAAAAGTCCTCCGTTATCCAAATATTTTATTCTTATATAAACGACATTCCGTTACAAAACTAGAGGCCTAATACAAAATGTTTAAATGCATGTTAAATCAATTGTTAAATGTACATAATTAAATAAACGATCGAAACACTCTAATTCCAGGATATGTTCCTCGATGCGTCCTATTGTGTCCTATTTATTAATACCTACATATATCGTGTCCATCGAAAATCATTCAGTTTTTTTTCCAATTCATTTAAGACAAATATCATTTGTCGTCATTTAACGTCATTGTCATCATCAATTCTCAACTAAGTGGAACCCTAAGCTTGAAGTATTTTGTATGATCGCTTAAAAAAAAACCTCCCACCGTCCCGATTTCCTCTTTCTCAATAAAATTTTCAATTTAGCTTTAATAAAAAATCATATTTATATAGATTGTTATGGAGCACAGGTTTAGGTACTCGAAGTTGCATTTATTGTATATAGTATAATTAAGCGGTACTGTACGGTGTACGTTCACACTCGTTTTACGGCACAAATGTTAGAACATCTGTTTGTTTGTCAATTTTAGTCGTAATCTGTGGTTTGTGTATTAAGACTTTTTTTGATAATTTGTTTTTTTTTGCCGCTGCTTTCTTAAAGACAATCGATTTTTTGAGTATGAATTATGTAGATTAATTTCATGAACGTTAAATAATTTACCAATGGTTCACTAAATTCAGTTACTCCTGTTCATATTCTCAAATTAGCTCCTTCAGCCCGTTCTTCTCAAGTGTTAGACTTAAGTACAGAGAAGAACGGACTTGAGGAGAACGGTAACAAATTCAACGGGAAAATCAAAATATATATAATTTATTTGAGTCAATTAATGTCTTTTAGTTTTATCAATAGCAAATTAAATTAAAATTTCACTTTGTATTTTATAAACCAAATGATCTATTGTCTTTAATTTTTTAATATAAAACAAGTTTTGTTTTGTCAAACAGTTTTTTATTGCGGTTTATGTAATCGACTCCGGTCGGACAAGATTTATTTGTGTAAAGCGATCAAATTTTGAAAATAATAATAAATTATGTAATTTACATTGTTATTTTGTTTTATTTAATCCTTTTTGTATTGGATATCTTTACATTATCTATAAAGTGTATGATGTGCTATTTTCACAATAAAAGTTCATTGAGAAGGATCACATAGTGCTAAGGCGATCCATAGCCCAAATTGTTAGGCATGTTATTAGTCACACATTTATAAACAGAGGGTGGCGCTGAGTTACGATACTCAACACCGTGGAGTTAAATAAAAATACCACAACTTTATTATTGTAACTTTTACATTTAAAGGAATAAATTGCGAAGCTATAAACAAAAATTTATGAAATTTTATTTTAGCGTTTCTAATTATCTCTCTGCTTAGTTAACAGAAAAAAAGTTGCTTTCAAAGCTATCAAAATTATTAATTAAAATTTCGTTTCGTCGCTCTGGTAACAATAAAAATTAATAGAGAACATATTTTGGGTAATATCTTTATGTCCCAACGTACCCACTCGGTTCATAATATTTAAATTATTTTTATTTTCCTCACTGTGGTATTTCTAAAAGAAAGAACAAAATAGATTCTCTAAAAGATTGATGATTGAAATACATACGAAACATAATAATTTGTTTGTCTGTATTATTATGTATTAAACTATTTCTCTTATATGTTTTTAGTTTAGTTAGTTCTTCTCGTCTTCTTTCTCCTATCCCTTTTGTACGCGGTTGACATCGGCCGTGTTATACAGTGCTATCCCTCGCTTACCACACGATTTTCAAGTCATTACGTGTTAAATTACGCCGAAAAACAAATCAATAATTAAACTGAATATGCGGGTAGACAAACGACAGTCAGCAATCGTCAGGTCTTTTTACTAGCTAGCATATATTTTTCAAGATGTCATGTTGTACCCTTGTCGTTTCAATTTCCCTACATTAGTCAGTCAGAAGTTCATGGTGAGCATTATCGATATAATTGTATATCTAATATATGATAGGACAATTTAGTTTTAAATGTCAACATAATGTTAAGGGTTACTTTATTATAAACAGATATTAGCAACATTTTTTCACTACTTTTTTTTCTTTTAGATAATGGGTTGAGATGGAGAAACTTATCTCTTGGTTCTATACTGTGTGCCTAGATGTATTGCGATTTTTTTTTCTATTTATATTATACTAGCGGACGCGCGCAGCTTCGCTTGCTTATTTAGGGGTGAATTCTAATAAACCATGAAACATGTGTTCAATGAAATATTTTTAAGAGTCTAAATTTCAAATTTTATGAAAATCGGTGGTCATTTAAGAATTTTCCCATACAAACTTTCAACCCCTTATTTGCACCCTTAGGGGGTGAATTCTAGAAAACCATAAAACATGTGTTTAATTATATACGTTTAAGAGTCTGAATTTCAAATTTTATAAAAATTGGTGACGATTTAAAAAAAAACCTATACAAACTTTCAACCCCTTATTTGCACCCTTAGGGGGAGAATTGTAGAAAACAATGAAACACGTGTTCAATTAAATACTTTTAAAAATCTAAATTTCAAATTTTATAAAAATCGGTGCCGATTTAAATTTTGTTCCATACAAACTTTGAACCCCTATTTCACCCCTTTAGGGTTAAAATTTTTCAAAATCCCTTCTTAGTGGATGTCCAGATTACAAAAGTAAATATCTGCCCAAATTTCACGTTTCTACTATCAGCGGTTACGGCTGTGCGTGCGTCTTACCTCAGTCAGTGAGGACAAGTCCTTTTATATATATAGATAGTACGGATCCATCACTGTGGACCAAACGCACATTTTTAAGGCTTTTATACAGCTTCATGGTTTATTGAACTTAATAGGTTGGTATAGCCTGTAGTTTGTGATATTGCAACTGCGGAGCACAGTCGTGGTGCAGGTGCGCAAGCGTATGTGAAACACTACAAATTGTGGGTTCGATTCCCTTTACAACAAACGAAATATTTAATATTGTCATTTTCTTCGCTCTAGCGCGGCAAAGCGCGGTTTTGAGTTTCATCATTCAACTATACTAATAAAAATAAATAAATAAACATATATCGAAAAAAAAGACACCCAATGTTTACAACTGCCGACTTCCATTACATATATATTTAAGTGCTACAATCACTTTGATTGTAATGCCTCTGTAGCGCGTCAATAAACACACCTTCAAAATGCGCTTCAGATGTTTGTTCAAATATTTACTTTTTATAAAATTAGCACTCATAGCGTCTAGCGAGAACCCATTCCTGAAAGACGCCGAGAACGTCGAGCAAATAACGAACAGCGCGGAGTGTGTTTTGAGACTATCTGGTAAATACTTCGTCGAGAAGAAGGCCCTGAGTGGCAGCATCATCATTGTCAGTGTGAATTCTAAAGCGTCTGCAGCTGAAAACTTCCTATTGAGGACTATGCACGGCGGGAAAAATTATAGTATAATGGTAAAAAACGCTTTCAGGCAACACGCGAACGCATCCCATTTTCCTGAAAAGGCGAAAAATTATTTGATGATATTAAAAAAGAAATTTGAACTGTTGAACCATTTGATTCAATTAAGCGGCCTCCCTTCTTGGAACCCTTTAGCAAAAGCCATTATTTATTATCGATTGAAAACGGGTGAGAAGGGCGAGGATGTCTCCAAAGCATTTATAAACGAGTTACGTCATTATAAATTATTAAAAAGCATAGCATTTATATACTCGCCCGTGACAGACGAAGTCACTTCCTACTCCTGGACACCATACGACAGCAAAAATTGCGCGGGAAAATGTAAACACGTTTACGTATTAGATGTTTGCAAAAACAACAATATAAGACAATTAGAGGTTCAAAGGGATATGTTTCCATTAGACTTGAAAGGCTGCCCTTTAATAACTTATGCCATAATATCTGAACCGTACGTGATGCCGCCTGAAAGGAAAGTTGCGAACACAATGTGGAACGACGCTTATGAATTTCAAAAGGGCGGAGAGATAAATCTTGTGAAGATTATAAGTCAATTCACAAACATGAGCCTTATTATTCGTATGTCAGAGAAAGTAGAAAATTGGGGTGAGATCTACCCTAATGGGACCGCGGGTGGAGGTTACGGGTTGTTGATGAACGATTCCGTAGACCTCCTTATAGGTAATATAGAGGTTACTAGAAAAACTCGGAAATTGTTTCATCCGACTATAAGTTATACTCAAGATGAAATGACTTGGTGCGTGCCCAAAGCGAGGCAGGCGGTGACTTGGGATAATTTAATCATTATATTCCAATGGACGACGTGGCTCGCCACCTTCTCTAGCGTCCTGGTAATGGGGTTAATATTCCACTATTTGCATTATCAAGAAAATAGAGACACGAAATGGCCGACGTACTCAATATTAATGACATTGTGCATGCTTCTGGGTTGGGCTGCTAAATTCGACGCGAAATCATCGCAGTTCCGCATACTAATGTTCGGATGGCTTTGTTTCGCTTTGAATATGGGTATTACGTACGAATCGTTCTTGAGAAGCTTTCTAATGCACCCCAGATTTGATAAGCAGATAAGTAGTCAATCCGAGCTCATCGACTCTGGAATTCCTTTGGGTGGCAGGCAGATTTACCGCGCCTATTTCGAGACTAATAACGCTAGCTCGTTTTATTTGTACCGCAAATATAACTCGACAACGTTCGCTGAGGGCATAAGACGGGCGGCTTTGTCTAGAAATTTCGGTGTTGTTGCGTCGAGGAAGCAAGCCGAGTACATGGATCAGGAATTAGGCAAAGGTGCCGGCTTGATTTACTGCTTCCCGGAGAGCGATAACCTGTACAAATACGGTGTTGTATTGTTGTTTAGAAAATGGTTTCCAATGCTGGCGAGGTTCAATAATATTATACGGAGCGTTTCAGAGAATGGCCTGATTGATAAATGGAATGAGGAGTTGTTTATCCACAGGATCAGCTCCGATGGTACGGGAACTATAATGCCGTTAAGTATCCAACATTTGCTTGGGGCTTTCATGTTGATTGGGATTTTGTACGGTGTAAGCGTTGCTGTTTTTTTGTTTGAAATATTTCTAGGTTTTTTTAAGAAAAACAATCGTATACAAGATGTTAATGTTAGAACACCGTCACTTTAGATGTATAAGAAAAAAATTGTTAAATATATATGTATAATATTGTTACTTACTACAATAATAGATATATATTCTTCGGTTTAGAAATTATATACACATATGTAAGTGAAATAGGTTGGACACTATATAATAAAAAAAAAAACAATAAAAAAGCAAATTATTAATGTAACTAAAGTTATGTTACGTATATATACAAATAAAAACAAATATTAAATAGGTGTGCGCAGTATACCGTATATTACAAAACAAATGCAACCTCGGGAAAAGGAGTGTCACTTCACTCTCCGCCCAATGTCAATCGAGATTTAGAGTATTGACAAGAGGAACTCATCAAGGAAATCAAAATATCATCA
The DNA here is from genome assembly GCA_000313835.2 of Heliconius melpomene melpomene. Classification (NCBI taxonomy): domain Eukaryota; kingdom Metazoa; phylum Arthropoda; class Insecta; order Lepidoptera; family Nymphalidae; genus Heliconius; species Heliconius melpomene. The sequence goes on along the minus strand of HE671601.1, from coordinate 3,034 downwards.
TTCCAAATGGATATTGAACCCACAACTGTTGCATTTACAGTCAAATGCTGTACCACTGCGCCCCGATGGCCTTAAATTTTCGATTATTGCATATACAATGTAGATATTCCAAAGCCCAAGTTATTAGCGCTAGCAGAATCATCGAGAAATGTAACAATGTACCGATTTCATCGATATTAATTATCTCCCATGAAATTGCTTTCATTGAAAACATCCAAGCATTACTACGTATGCTTTTTCAACTCCGTCGCTTATTGTGGAAGAGATTCAAAGGGAAATGTGAACGTAGAGTTCAATTGAATATCAGTTTAATTATTAATTTTATTGATACATATATGTTCATATGTCGATATTGAGATATTATTTTGTAAAAGGTACATATTTGTACTAAGAAATAATATCAAGAAAATAAATTAGGCCTTGAGTTAAGCCAGTCAATACGCAATGTCTTGATAACAAAGAAGCGAATGTTTTGGCATCTTTTTCTTTTTCTATCTGATATGTGCGAAAATATTTTGTACATAGCAGGGTAAGTAGAGGGAACCTGGAAACTTAGTTTTAAAATACTTCTTCTATCCCTTCATGTTCATATTAGATATTAAATATTATATTCGTCCGAGAGGGATGGTCCCACAACTGACGCGCTTAAAAAAGTGAAAAAAAAAATGCGATTTTTCCGATTGTACATGACAAAAGGGCAAACATTTTAGCGCAATATAAAAAAATAGATGATAATATTATTAATATTATGTAGGTACATCGTAGGTAGGTAGGTAGGTATACGAAGAAATAGTGACTCGCCTGCGGCTGCACCCACTTGCACTGGACCGTTGTTGCTTTAATAAAGTGCATTCTGTACGTGTTCTTGTCATACAGGATGCGGGATAAAATCTAAAAAGAGTGTAAAAATTTCTACGTACACAGATCAATAACGTAGAGTTTATGAAATTCGCTGGTTCAAATCTCGCAACCTCCAGATTTTTAAAAACTTCAAAATATTTATTTCCCAAAATATAATTTAAACCTATAACCAACTACCAATCAAACATAACTATAATTTCCCATAATGGCCTAATAAAACTTAATTTAATAATATATACGATCTAACAGCAATTATTTTGAACATAATTATCCTCACATTACTACGGATTTAATACGCCGATTGCGACACCGATCAAATGATCTATAGATCCTACCACATACCATATAAGGAGTGTATTTGTGTGGCAAGTAGTTCTGCGGTTACACAATACACAATTGTAATTATATAGATGGGTATTAGGTGTTTAGCGTCTGCTAATTGTGCTTTACGGCTTCGCATTTAATTAAAGCATTTGTGTTATACTGGGATTAAAGTTCAATTCTATTGATGTGTTGTTACACATCCTATTTGTGATGTGGATGTCGTTTGTAGGTATGGATTGCTTGTTTGTCTGTTGAATTGGCTGAACGAATTTGGATGTAATTTAGTGGTGGAATACTGGAAAAGTCGATTAAGATATAAATTTTAAAGCCCTGCGTTGTGTTAATCAACACGCAATTTCTCAAAATTGGCCGGAAGGTGTGGAAGGAAATGTCGTATCTCTGGGTCTTGCTCTACTTGCATAGGTATATAGCGTGAAGCTAAAAAAATACGTAATTTTTTTGATAATTGTAGTACAGTTGAGCCGTAGTTGACGTTCACAATTAAAAATTTCAAAAGATCAGCAATAAACACCGTATAGGTATGTGCATACTTTAGGTCAGTTTATGCCATTTGGTTTAACGAAATAAAACTAATAAGTACGATTCATTTTTGTAATGTTCCACATGATGATAATTATGTAATATGGCCGTGACGTTGAGTTTGCTCGTAAAATTTAAAATCCTGATTTTTTCTTATAAAAGGAAAGTAGAAAATGAGGAAGAAGGCAAAAACAGAGAGTAGAAAACAGGAGACTACATTTCCGTGCGTGTTGCGTTATTCCGATTTGACCATGCCGATACAGCCGCAGGTAAAGTTTTAATGTTGCCACTCTAAACCGACAAATTGTAGATTTCCTCGTTCTGATGTCACGAAAAAGCGTGCCACCCAAAACTCACTAGGTTCCCAAAATCCTTCTGCCTAACACGCTATGTGTGCACATTATGAAGCTAAAGACAGAGGCATATAGCTATAACTAGCAGAACCTCAAGCTACATACGTCCAATGAACTCACCAATTAATTTCTCATAGTGACGTTGAAGAAGTTTAAGTCGTCAACGTCATTGTATCTATTCTCTACTATAACTAATGGCTGTATGTCTGTCCCGTCAGTTTCAAGCGTTCGCTTGAGATAAATCGTTCTAACAGAGGCGGGTGGCTCTGCAGCACGGCGGACGCGGTTACGGAGTTTTGGTTTCTAGAATATTTGCTGGTTGAATAATTAATTTAGTTTTGAGAATGATGAAATTTGTATTTATTTGTGGGATTTTAGCGTCAAGTTGGTCAGTAGGGATGTGCCTAGCTTAACTACCTTTATATTGAATTCCAGCTTTTAGTTAGGCGATAGAGATGGGACTATGTAGACTGGTTTTCAAACCGAAGTTTCAAACAAAAAAGGAATGATCGGACAAAGTATGGTATTGAGTTTAGTTTTTTTTGGAAAATAATAATTAAAACCTTATAATAAAATTGTCATAAACATTTCCAAAGCTATAATTATCTTACACAGAAAAAAATCTTGTTTTCTTATTAGAATTAAATAATATACTTAGATGTAAAGTTGCAAGAGCCCAGGCGAAAAATGAAAGAAAGAAAAATTTATCACAGCATTTAATACTTTAGTAAAAATAAATAAATGTATGTTCTCATCATCTAATTAAGTAACACGATACACGTATCTTTAATTAATCTTAATAAGAAATTAAATGTGACTCTTTATCTTATTATTTGTTTTTTTATTATTATTATTATTTATGTTTTTCTTTGAATTTTACCTTAGATAAATAATGTCAAAATATAAAAATTGATCGAGTGAGATAGTCCATTCCCCTCGCATCGGAAGACACCCAT
>HE671600.1:40740-56738 GCA_000313835.2 Heliconius melpomene melpomene | reverse complement strand
AATAATTTATTTATATCACTATCATCACAAAAGCTACCAACCCTGGCGTGTCACCTCTAATTGGTGAGTTATTCATGGACTAACGAGCGGTTCTCCATTCACTCCTCACTTCTGTACTACCTAAAGTGATATTAAGTTAACAATTAGTATTAATATTTAAATTTACTGTGCTGTGGTTTTGCCAAAATATTTAAATATTTTTAGGATTCCGTATCACAAAAGGTAAAAACAGAACCCTTGTTGATTCCTTTGGTGTCTGTCTGTCAAGAGCGTATATCTCAAGATCGCGTGGATTTATCGATTTGAAATTAATACCAAATATTTAGGTCCATGAGCCATGGAGCACAGAAAAACCTCAAGCTTCTAAGTTAGCGAAATATAAAGATACAAGTTTTTATTTATCGATTTTGATGCATTTGATATAAAACTCGCATAATATAAACCTATATGGCACTTCCCGTGCACCTACAATTCTGAAATTTGGTATAAATGAGAACTTCTAGTACAACTAAGGAAAACAATCTGTATAGTAAAATTTAGAGATATTTCATAAAAAAATCATTACAAACTTATATTTGTAGTTTATTTCATACAAAATGAGTGCATACTATACATTTAATATAAATGTATAAATTGTACAGGGGCCCAAGGGTGTGACTGTAACGCAACGGTTGTGAGTTCGATCCCCAGTCAAGAAAGTGAAATATTTATTTACACTATTTCTTCGCTCTGGTGTAAGTATGGAACGGAGTGTCTTAACACTAGGTTCCCTCTGCCTACCCTGCTGTGTGCGGGATACAGCGTGAAGCTGACCTATAAATATTTTTACATTCAACCGTAGAAAACACACGATAGAGGTTTTACTGCAAAAAAAGAGATAATGTATCTCCTTTTTTGAGCAAAAAGTATCCTATGTTCTTTCTAATACCTCTAAAAACTAAACAAGATTTCATGAAAATCGATTAAGCAGTTTTGGCGTGAAAGCGTGACAAACAAACCTACATTCTAATTTATAACATTAGCATGATTTTAAGCAATGCAAAACTCTAGAGTAAGCATACATTTCTTAGTATGAGAACTAAAACACTTGTTCTTGAAAACAAAAACGTAGCACACTCTCACTCAGCTCACACGGCAGTCCTTAAAACACTCAACTAAGACATTTTACTCAACTAATTTTAACTACCCGTATCCGTACTTGCATTTCCTTTATATTTGCTTTTTATTTACCTTCTCGTTTATTGTAGGTTAAAGTTTAATGTTTTTTTGTCTAATATGTACATTTATACCATAATAATATCAGCTTCACGCTTAATCCCGCACCCAGCAGGATAGGCAGAGAGAACCTAGTGTTAAGACATTTATTTCATGACTAAAACCACATAATATCTTACTTTCTTTCTACATAATACTTTTCTTATAGTCTTTGAATAGTTACGTAAAAGTTAAGCCTTTTTCCCTTAGCTATTTCAGAGAGCGGAAGTGGTTCTCAATAGCAAGGAGCGACAAGAATGCTTCATTATTGAAAATTGAATTCGGTATATAAAAGATTTAAAGAGTAAGGGGCAACTTTTAAGGTTAAATTAATATTTTTTACAGTATATAACAAAATATCTTAATGAGAACGGAATATCTTAAAACTAGGTTCCCAGGTTCCCTCTGTGATGCTCTGCTAAGTGCGGCATACAGCGTAAAGCCAAAACAAAATGATTAGGAAATAAGAGGAAAGTGTCTAATGGTTTCAATGACAACACAAATTTATTTAACGTTATCAAAGAAATTTGAAACAACGATTTAAAGCATTTTTTTCTAAACATTAATTATAATAACACCTATAAAATAGTTGAAGAGGTCACATAAAAACTTAATACGAAACACTACTCAGAAAACAAGAAACTTGACTTGCCAAGTGGCTGGAATAGTTCATTATTTTAAAAAGTATTTCCATATAAAGCCGTATTAAAGTTGCAAGTGCAAACGAAACACGGCGGCCGTACCGCCGCTACGCTAGTCCGTATTGTTCTCGAGCTGGTGAAACTTTTACCGTTGAAAACGCTCACATTTAAGTGTTGCTGAATTATATACTTTTTTATAACTATTCTTGTACGTAAAACTTGAAATATTTTTTATTTTATATCCCATATATTGCAGGGAACATGGAACCTAGTCAAGACACTTTGTTCCCATTAAGACATGTTTCCCACTTTCTATCTGGAGGCATTGCACTGGAGAAACTCAATGCCGCGCTTTGCTGCCTTACCAGAGCGAGGAAGTATTATATATGTATTTCATTTGTCTATTTAGTTGAATGAAATACTGTGTTAGGTAACGCAACATGAATAGCCTTTTTGCGCGGATAAATGGGAACTTAGTGAAAAGAACAGCATGAGGATAAAAATAATAAAATAGAATGTAATGTTTTTAAAAAAAAAAAAAAAAATATAGAAAAGGAAACATTCTGAGTTTATATGATATTAAAATAGCAAAAGTAACACATATCTTAGTAAGACGAAAGCCTAAAAATATATTTCAAGTAAACGAAGCCGCGGGCACTACTTGTATTAGATAAATCTCAAGATCATCAAATTAACTTTGCTTACAATCCCACTTGAGGGGAAGGAGATTAAGTATGGTACCAATTATTTTACGATTTTTTTTGATATCTATTGAAGATTAAACAATTTTATTATTGCATTTGCAGACAATTAAAATTATTTTCTTTTAAGATAAAAAACATACATAACGGAGGTCGTCCTGGTGCTAGAGGCCGTCATGGCGCAGTGGTATAAATGTGTGACCGTAAACGCGAAGGTTGTGGGTTCGATCCCCACTCGGTGGAATGAATTATTATTCAATAATATTTTCATTTCTTCGCTCTGGCATTCAGCGGAAAATGGGGAACGGTATCTTAACACAAGGTTCCTTCTGCTTTATCTGCTCTATGCGAAATACAAGTATTCATTTCCCCGAGAGAGATTCGAAACCACAACCGTTACAATTACAGTCGTACGCTTGTACCACTACGCCACGAAGACCTCATGTTCCATTTCTTTTCATTAACAATGCAGTTCCACAGCTTGTCAAACTTGTTACCCACGGGACGAACGTGCAAAACTTTAATACATTTGATGTATGCACCGTGAAGGTTCTGTAAGGCACTTAGTAGATTGGTCGTTAGTATCCACATATCTAAACGATAAAGCGATAAGTGGAAAAAAACATAATTACCTTCTACCAAGCAATAGAAACATTGTACTGCATATATTTAGAGCATTATAATAAAAGGTGGGCGGCCGGTGATAGGCCAGTCATGGCGCAAGGCTGACACTTTGACTGGTAACGCGTCAGTTTGTGGGTTCGATTCCCAATCCCACATCAGGAAACAAATATATATTTTCATTTCTTCGCCACTCAACACGTAATGCCTCCAGGATTTGGCGAAAAATGAAGAATATCACTAAATTACTTTTACCGATCCTTAAACATTACAGATACATGAAAAGCTAAATTAAATGGTTATTTTTAAATTAATCGAAAGGTAAAACGGAACATTTATAGGACTCTGTAGTTCGTCTGTCAAAACGATTTATCTCGAGATCTCGTGCAGGTATCCAGCTAACATTAATATGTATTTAGGTCTATAGTCCTATAAAGCACAGAAAAAATTTAAAAACAAAATTCTAAGTAAAAAAAGTTAAAAATATATAAATTGTTATTTATCAATAACCATTTTAAGTAAATTGTTGAAATTTTATATACATTACAAGCTACGCGACTTATTGCGGGTTTCCTTTTTAACTTGGCTGGACGCGCTGTTGCGTGTCTTGATATATATAATCTGTTACGTTTACATTGCAAAGTTATTAAATATTATTCAACTATTATTTACATATTTATTCAATTAGAGATATTATTGAAATACTATCACTAGAATTTATACTTTCATTTCTTTGCTCTGGTGCCGCAAAATGCGGCGCTGAGCTCCACCACTCGACATGCGATACCCCCAGAATTAAGTGGAAAGTGGGGAACGAAATATCTTAAGACGAGGTTCCCTCTGCCTACCCCGCTGTGTGCAAGATTCAGCGTGAAGCTAAAAAAATCACTAGAACAAGACTAAACCTATATTCTACTTCAACAGATCTAGGTACCAGCGAGGTAACATCACCACTTATTACAAGATGTTAACAAGATAAGGATGTATGTTTACCTCGGCTTCAATTCACATAAGCCCTAGTAATCGTATTACAAAATCGATCTAAATCGAAAAGTGCTCGAGCAATAACCCTGAACATTTTTCTTCGCGTCCATCGCATATAATAGTGTTGTGGCTAGCGAATTAAAATAGATACTTTTTTAATATTGAATTTGTCTTAAAATATACTGTGGATTATAATATTTTATTTATTTTTCATTTCAATTTAATTAATTCGTAAATTTACAATTTGTTAAATATTTTTAGGAAAAATTGTATTATTGCACTGCTACAATATTTTACTCGTAAAATTATAAATAACAATAATAATAATAATAAAATAGTTGGGTTCTCAAAGCGTAGATCAAACCTACAACCATACCGTTTACAGCCAGAAACCATACTACTGGGCCCCCATAGCCTCACCTATTCCAATAAAATTCACCAAAAACAAAAAAAAATTCAAACATTTTATAAACTAGTTACAACCTAACCATATATAAATGCATACCACTAAATAGATTTCATTAATTTAAATTTTTATTTAAAGCCTTTCAAAAGGCTGTCTCTAAACTAAAAAGACAAACACGTCAAAATGTTATTTAACTAAAGTGTTAGAGCAGTTATAGTGGAGAATGTGAACGTCGTTAGTGCTCTAGTACTCCAGTACTACGACTTTCATTTTATTCATTAACCTAATTTCGTTTTAAATGGTACAAGATTTAGAAGTTACTCAAGTAAATGCAGAATTTAAATTCTTGAAAGGATGTCTTCATGGAACTGATATATGTAATGTATGTGGCATAACCCTTAGCTTACTTTGATCGTGATATATTGAGGCCTTCGTGGTGCAGTGGTGCACGTGACAGTTCTGGGTTTGATTCCTACTCTAGGCAATTTTGAATGAATTTAGCGTTGCCACGGATACATGTATTTTGGTGATTGGCCAAAAATTAAATGTCCCGAACGGAACAAATTTATTCCCGCGTTTGGTTGTTATTACAGGGACTTTGCTATATACTATATTTTAAATACTTTATTTTTTTTTATTTGTTAGTATCGATTTTAGAAATATCTATATTCGAAGTACTTTATTTTAGTAGGTTTAGAATTTTTCTCATATTTAACACCTATTGAGCAAAAATTTTGCATTCTCGTTTGATTTGAATAACAATTCACAACTACTGAAGCTTGGAATACAAATAAAAGAAAGCGAACAGAATTTATACAAAATTGCAAAGAAAATTATGTACTTTAGATTTATTTTTAATTGTCTAAAGTAAAAGTAATAGAAATTCTAATTATTTTGCATTACTAATTGTATTTTAAGCAATCTTTTAAAATTATTATTATTTTTTCCACTTCACAATGTATCCCACATGTAGCAGTGGGCAGAGGGAGCCTAGTGATAAGACACTCCGCTCCCCACTTTCCGAAAAATTCTGGATTCATTGCTTGTTGAGTGACTTAACCTTTAAGTATGGACGTCGGGTCTGACAGACCCATCTAGGTGTACGAAATCTACAAATCGGCCACTTCTCGGTGACCACTGCCACTGAGTCGCTCAGTACCTTTCGTATTAATGCCAAAATGAATGTAGATAGCAGTGGTTGTGTCTCTGGGTTCAAAACACGTGAGTATTTAACTTTCTAAACGGGGCCTGGGTCTGTCAGACCCGACGTCCATGTTTCCCATACATAATGATTTCAAAACACCATATATTTTTATAATATTACAAAATATACTTTAATATTTTAATTGTATTATTTTTATTCAAATGTTTTTATTGTTATATATCATATATTATTTTGCATTGTTTGTCATATATTTTAGTAATATAGATATTATTTACCTAAAAAAAGATTCGATTTTTTTAGTGTTTATGATAAAATGGAAAAAAATTATCGACCAAGCACGTCAGGGACAAATATATCGGTACTTTATAATCAACATCAAACAAAAGAATTGGACGACGACATTTTTATAAAGAAAATGGCACTTTATCAAATAAAAAGACGCGTTTCGTATACTAAACTACTCTAAGAATTGAGAATGACTTTGCCTCGCGTTTCGCGATCTGATCTATCATTTATTGAACATGAAGTTGAAAAAATAGTTTTGGGTTCTTGAAAAACATGTATACTTTGCCCCCATAAGATATATAGAAAGACAACACATACTTATGTTGACTGCAATCGTCCTGTTAGTCAACAATGTTGAAAGCCATTGTGTATCGATGTTCAATTGTACCTTATCTTGAGGTGTTGTCAAAATTTTTATTTTATACCATAAGATGTAATTTCTTTATTTTTTTTAATTGTTAGACTTTACATTTTGTTAAAAAAATATTTATTTTATTATCTGTCTTTTTTTATAGTATTATCTTCTTAAGAGTCACCCCATGTGGCCAAAGACTGAAATTGTGACTTTAAGTTACTTAAATCGTTGTGATGCGTAAACTTTAATAAAAAGCGATTTTATTTATATTGATTTTGTTTGATTTGAGGCTATTCATGTAAACTAAAACATAAAATTGTCTTCTTCCTTTAAAAAACAGACGGAATATGACCAATAAATACACTGGTCTGACAGACCCGACGTCCATATGTGTGTTATAAAAAAATCACGTCCATAGTTAAAGGTTAACTCAACGCCGCGTATTTGCCCCAACACAAATATAATAATATATAATAATAAATATTTTATTTCCGAAATCCGAAATTTGCGAAAATCTTAAAATTGAAACAACCCAGAACATAATACAAAAACAACCAAAAAAAAAACAACGCTACCTCACTTCGCAATTCACTTGCCTATCATTTGTTTAACATAACTACTTACGCCAGTGAAATTTTCTACACTCCTCGGAACGCGAACGCGACGAAAATGGCCTATTTATTGAAGGCAAACATTCGTGACATTTTATTCCGCTATAACACTATAAAGCCTGGGTTTAGTATTTCCTTGAATTGTGGAAATTCGTATGCAGCTTGAAATATAAAGGTTAGGCGGTCGCATTTTAGAACAATGGATGTTGCTGAAAATGGTTTTATAAAATAACTTTTTTGAGGTTTTTGACAATAATTCCTAAAAGGAAAGTGTAATAAACGAAAAATCTTCGATATTTGTTGTGTGCTTTATATTTTCTTTCCCCTCTTTCCGGATAATTTGAGTACCGTAACTCGACACCGCATTTTATCGTGTTACTAGAACGAGGAAATAAATATCGTTCATTCCCTTAAGTGGGAAACGAATCCACAACCGTCGCCTTTATAGCCAGATCCTTTGCCGCTGCGCTACGACGACCTCTATTTCGTAAAACACAATCCAATATGAATTACTAAGAACTGATTCTTTTGAAACTGACTTACAAATAGTTTCGCGAAACCGCATTTGCCTTATCATTCACCATTTCTCATTTATAACATTTTACCAAAGAATTACTTAATTATTAAAACGATTACGAAATAAGTACTAAAAAAATTCACAGACTAACAAAAAAAAACGAATACCATCAATGTAACCAGAAACCCCAAAAAACCAAAACATCCTCCCCTTATTTTTCCAAATTAACATACCAAAACACCAACATTTATATAATTTATCTAATTTATACTGAAACTTAGATTCCTTCTACACCGCCATTAACGTTTATAGCAAAATTAAAGCAAGTGAAACAATCATTAAGTATTTAATTCACTCTGAGTACAGCTACCTGAGTATCACAACCGAGGTATCATTATCTTAATACCAGTCGCGAAATGGCGAATATTCGCTAACCTAATAGGCCGAGGGGTAGCTGGGAATAAATGACGCGTTCTGGTGAGAGCGCGATTGTAAAAATGGCGAGGTATTTATTTTTTTGTATATCTTTTATAACTGTAAATTTGACTGGTTGTGGTTTCGATCTCCACTTGGGGGAATTATTATAAATTATTAATATTTATTTTTTTCGCCTTATCCTATCCTAAAATAAGTAGGTTTTGCGTAATGATTTTTTTGACGCGACATACCACTATCCAAAACAAATATCTCGAGCGAGCGGAAAGGACTGACTTGTGATCTCTCTCTCTCTCTCCTACCTTGCTATATGAGGAATAAAGCCTGAAGCTGAAAAAGAATGTAATCTCAATTTTGTTAAGAACTGTTGTCAAAGCTTGGCTCTCAAAATGTTACTAGAAAATTCGAATTTTCTTCATGGCTGTATACATAATATGTTGTAAGTCAGCATTGTCTTAATACAATCATAGAATCTACTAGAAAAACAAGTAAAATATTAATTATATTTATTATAACATATGGAATTATAAATCTGGATAAGAATTATCCGTTAATATCGATAATAGATATTAGTTTTCTTTAAAAATATATTTTTTAAAGATTAAAATTATTTGTAACTGTTACTACATACTACTAACCGCTACTGTGTACAGACAGCCAGGAAAAATCCTGTCATAAATCTAATTTAAATTCTCCATTACGAAATTATGTTAAATTATTATATCATAGTCAGTTATTAATCGTTATTATAAATAATATAAAAAAACGCAGAAAAAATTGCTCATATTTCAGTAATTTAATAAAAGTAAATGGTTGTTTCTTAAATAAATTATTTTTTAATTGAAAAATATTTCTCTGGCAGTAAGCTATCAGCTTCCGTTGCGATAACATGATACTATCAAATATTATTATCAAAAGTGCAATATCGGAACTTGTCTCTACCGCATTGGTGAAACGTGAAAATGAACGTATCGGAATATTAAAATTCTGTCTCCATTTTTATAGCTTCACGCTATATATGAGGATAGGCAGAGCGAACCCGTCAAACTTGTGTCAAGACACTCCGTTCCTTTTAAAACATTCGCGGTCTTCATTTTTCGGAGAACACTGGAGGCATTGCTTGTCGAGTGACGGTTCTCAACGCCGCGTTTTGCCTCAACATCAAAGTGAGGAATTACAAATATTTATTTCTCTCTGTATAAGTTCTCTGTAAAATGTTTCCCATTGTTTTTCCTAATTTACGAAGCATTAATCAACATCTCGCTTTCTCTTGTTACCAAAGCGAGGGAACGAAAATAATTCACTTAAATGGAAATCGAACGCACTACCGTCGCGTTTACAACAAAAAGTTAAAAAGTTGTGCCGCTAAGCCACGACAGCCTTATTATTCTCAAGTTAAACATTTAATTTAAATATCTATTTTTATACAAACCTAAACCAATGTTACACATTTAAATATCAATAAAATCGATACAGAACAAGTACAATACGAATAAAAGCGTTAAAGAGCTCACCAGATGCTGTTCTCCACCAGCCATTGCCAACGTTTACCAATATCAAATGACGCAATCGAACAAACTATTCACGCTGTAAAACAGCGATAGCAAAACTCATTACAGTGGATCGTCCATAAAATTTAATATATAAAAATATAAAAATGTCATCAACATTTCATTTTTCTAGTGTTATGGTTAGTTTTGTTGTAATATAAAATGTTTTTATGTGAAACATATGTAAGGAAAATAATGAAATTGGAATTATTAAATCACTATTTTCTATAAGAAATTCGAAAGCTTCACGCAGTATCCCGCACACAGCCGGGTAGGCAGAGGGAATCTAGTGTTAGGACACTCCGCCTCGCTCTTTCTGCCGAATTTGGATTTGCCTTGTACCGCTTGTTCTCTACGGCGTTTAGTATTTATTTATTGTAATATAAACATAACTTTCATCAAATCCTGCAATATATATGACATAAATGAAAATAATGCTATAAGAATACATTTAAAATTGCAACTTTCGCATTCAAAAATATAAATCCTTGGATTCAATAACATATGCATCTCAATAGCGGTGAGAAGCATTATACCGTTCGCCGGCTGCCCCAACCGGAACCCGTTTCCGTTGCAAAATCCCGATGAAACGAGTTATTGATTTAGACTGAAACCACGCCAAAAGTACCAAAAGCCGTCAATATTACACATTTCTATTATATGTACGAGTACTGTATAACCACAACCAATTTGGAATTAGGTTTTCTTAATGGGTGACGTAATTTTTGGGTGTATTTAGAAATATTTTTGTATATTTTATTGACTATTAAGTTTTTCAATTTTAAATATATGTCAGAATGTTTTGATTTCTCCAGAATAAGGAGAATACGAATAATGTCAGTGGATTTACCAAATTACCGTTCTAGAATAAGTAATAATAAGTAGAATAATACAAAAAGCTTTCTCTTCGTATGCATCTGAGTTCTATAGTTCTAATATAATAATAGATCTAGGTTCTTTGTAAGGTTGAGACGGGAGACCATCGAAAATATCATTTTTTTGCTAATTGTCCGCAAAATTTCAGCTTTCTAAAATGACATAGGTCTGGCAGCCCTGGGATCTTGGGCTAAATGGCAATTTAGATATAAATAAGCAAGAGCGTCCCTTTGTATTTCAACGATATAATTACGATAAAATACATAAAATATAATGTTTTCTATAATATCGATATCAAATAGGGAAGTGCACTTCCGTTCAAATATCAGAAACCACGATCAAACGGTTATTGATTTATGTAAACCACACCAACTATCATCTCTACCGCATCCACGTTTGATGTTGTTATATTATAAATATTATTTTAAATATACATTCTATTTTTGTAAAATATTTTTCCACTAGAGAAAATATTTTATACGAGTATCTTATAAATAAAATATTATTTATTATTAATAATGAATTATTTCCGTTTCTTCGCTCTGGTAAGAAGACTAAAAACAGCGTTGAGTGCCGCCGTTCCATACGCAATGTCTCGAAAATTGGGCGAGACAGAGGCTTGGAGAACGGAGTATTTTAATACTCTCCCTCCCTCCAGGTTCCCTATGCGTACTTAATAATTTTATTTATCCATTACGCGTGCCAACTATAACAAATTAAAGAGGGGAGCCGTTAAGTTCCAGCACTTAATGGAAATGGAGTGTGTTGACGTAGACATACCACGTTAGGCAGAGGGAACCTAGTGGTGGTATAAGGCAGCATAATCCTCATTAAACCTACACCACCATACGGATACAGCGAAGAAGATAAAAATAACCTAAAAAATTAACATTCATTTACAGTTTAATCCAAATCTCAAATTCGGACGGAAAGCGGAGAACGAAATGTCTTGACACTAAATTCTCATTGCCTATCCTACAATATGCGAAGTAAAGCGTGAACCTAAAAAAAAATATATAGATATAGTTCAGAGTTCCACTTCTTTAATCTGTTAGGCTTCCTTAAACAATAGCATCAGACATAGGCCAAGTTAAGTAAAATCGAAATAATTAAAAATATAACAAAAGGCTTTCTCATCTATAAAATCTTAAACTTCTATTTAGTTGTCCTATTCATATTTTTTTAATAACTACCGCTATTCAAATGATGTTTAAGATATGACACGAATAACTATTGCTATTAATCTTCATAATAATTTTTACTTGTGACATTAAAAATTCATCTAGAAATTTATATTTATGACCTATTTCTTAAGAATTGTAGCAGTTATTAATTTTCGCTGTATACTTATATTTTCATTTATATTTTTATTTATAAAAATGCAATCAAAATATGTTGAGTTAATTCAGAGAACCGTCTGAATAAACAAAATACAACACTTGATGGTACAGCTGGATGATTTAGGCGCGAAATATTATTTATCCTGTATAAGTATCCCGGAAATATCTAGTGTTATGACACTCCGTTCCCCACTTTTCGTTGAATTTCCCAGGCATTGTATGTTAAGTGGCAGAACTCAACGCCGCGCTTTTTGCCTCAATTCCAGAGCGAAAAAATTAAATATTAATAAATAATATCATTCTCCCGAGTGGGAATCGAACCCACAACCAGCACAAGCATTACAGTCACACATTTGTGCCTCTGCGCCATGAAATTCAGTTTCTTAGATTTTTTTACATAATTGCAAAGTAAAATATTTATTCAATAATTGTTAAAAATTGACCTAACGGTGTGTTAATAATAAATAACACAAGTTAATTATAAATAACACAATGTTATAAAAAAAATTATAATTAAATCGCTTCCTCTTTACAGTGTAAGCGCCTGTAATATTAATAATCACTGGCGCTATGCGATGATATGCAACATTATATTTAATGTTATCACTTACCATTATATATTCAAATTTAAATGCATATATTTGGTATTTCTATGAAAACTGTTTTTTTTTTCTGAATTAATATATTATGGTAATTTTTTCCTAGTAGATGTAAAAGGTAAATAGAGTGAACGATTTTAATCTTTTTTAAATTTCATGTGCTAGTTAAGGGACTCTATCAGCTTCTCACTGTAGCCATCCATCCATACCTATATTATAAATTCGAAAGTAACTCTGTCTGTCTGTCTGTCTGTCTGTCTTTTACGCAATCAGGGCTAAACAGCTAATTTAATTGTGATAAAATACTCATATAGAGATACTTGAGGGTCTCGGGATGAACATAGGATACTTTTTTTTATACCAATATATTAAAGTACTTATTAATTTGACATGCAATTAATTCCGCCATGTTAATAACAACCGTTGCTAAGCAACGATTTACAAAGTTTGTTATTAGAAAACGTTACCCAAAATGAGCTTGCTTAACGCATATCTCTATTGAAAACTGAAAATAATTTCATAAATATATTTAATTAATATTCGTATAGTTCAAGTGGGCGTAGCCGCGTTCGGGTCCACTAGAAGAGAAGAGAAGGCAAAAAAAAGTCAAGACAATCTGTCTCATCTCGAAAGAGTGTGGGAGACAAGAGCTGGGATATTATCATCATCTGGTAATCGAAGCTACAATCATTTTATTTGTTTTGCTTTACTTAAAGAAATATAATAGCTAAGCATTAGCCGAAGCTTAACAATGTTTGTAGATTTGTACCCACTACCATCGCGTGACCGTACTGTGCCATAATGTTGCTATAATTAAAATTAGATTTAATAAGTAAAAAAACTATTTATTTTCCATACTTAATTGATGTTTTTTTATTATTTTTATTTATAGGTTGATCCTATCGTTCGTCGCGCTCTACAACACACCATATTTCGTATAAGTATTTCTCTATTTCCTGTTTTTCTTAAACCTTTGCCACCCTATATTTGCATACTTACGATTCGGGAGGCAATAGTAGACATTTACCTACTTTTCTATAGTAAATAAATCAAAATATATATGTTTCTTATAGAAATTGTGTCAGTACATTTAATATATTATTTTAGTTTTTTTTTTCAGGTTCACGCTCTATCCCGCATGTATTAGGGTAGGTAGAGGGAAAAACGTATTAAAACACTCCGCTCTCCATTTTCTGAAATCTGGAGGCATTGCGTGCTGAGTGGTGAAACACAACATCGCGCTTTGCCTTGACACAAATGAAAATATTAAATATTTAACTTCGTTGAGTGGAAATCGAAATCGCTTTTCAAATCTACTCTTATTTATTTAACATTTACATTAATATTTACATACACATATATGTAATTAACTACCAATTTTATACTTTTCCCGCCTAATATTTTTTTATTGAAAAAAAATATTTTAAAAGGCAGACGAAGCCAGTAAAAAAGTTAGTGCATTCATATAATAAATTCACAGTGAAGGTGAAATGTAACCATTTGTTCATATACAAAAACTTTGCTAGCGTCAAAATTTTGCTTGTTAAAATTTTGTTACGTTTTAGTTGATTTAGCGACCATCAAACAACCTATGTTATTTGTTTGAAATGCGAGTGTAAACGCGACAGGGTGTGGGTTCGATTCACACTGAAGAAAATCTTTTAATATGTTCATTTCCTTACTGTGATAAAAGTGTGTCCAAAGCGCGGCGTTGAGGCCCGCCACTTGACCGCAATGCCTCCAGAACTAAGCGGAAAGTGGAATGGAATGGATCGTAACACTAGGTTCCCAGTTTCCCTTTGTTAAATTCAAAATTTTAATGAGGGGGAATTTATAATGTTGAGACGACAATAATAATATTGGGTAAACTTTTGCATCACAGATTTAAAATATTTTAGAAGTAAATATTATGAAAGAATTTACTTAAATACATAGTTAAATAAAACAAAATAACTGACAACACCATCTTCATATACTAATACATACATATTAAAGAAATAAATATAATTGTATTTTTCATACAAATATACTGAATAGCTTTAACATAATTTCTAATAGAAAACTACCTCACCAAATCATGTATCAAAAATGTTTGTACCGAGTCCGAAATCGGACGTCGAGCTACAAATAGATAAACACGAAACACTGTACGGGAAAATTAATTATATTTCATAAGCCGTAAGCCACAAAATCCCATGGTACAACAGCTAGCTAACACCGGTCATCCATCATGGCCGTAGGTCGTTATCTCAGAAACTGCGAAACTCACGATATTAAGGCAATCTCATCTGTGGAGATCTCCTCATTTCATTAGATATAGTTGAATATCATAAAGGCAGGAGCACAGAGACCTCGTGAGGTTGTGGATTCGATATCCCCTGATGTTGAGGATTCTGCGCGATAGATTCTGGATTCGATTTCCCCTTGATCCCTCTAGAGGGAAATGTCTCCAAAATTCAACGGAAAGCGGGGACCGGAGTGTTTTAACACTAGGCTCCCTCTGCTTATCCTGATACGTGCGGAATACAGCTTAAAAAAAAAGGAACACAAAGAGTATCAGCGTAATACGGTCTTGTCGGCAAGTGGCAGACGTGCTCAGATTAAAGCTGCCAACGCAAACAGATTTGCCGTTGGAACGAGCTATTTATTTGACGTTAAAGTCCATTTAACCCGTCATTTACTTGGCGCGGTGAGTTACTTTATTTTCATGCTATGAGCTAAAACACTATTTTTTGTTTAAAATATAATTATTACTATAAGAGCTTTTTAGGCGATTGTCTGTTCTATTCCCATTCGTGAATATGAATTATTATTTGTTAATATTTTTGCTCTAGTAACAAGGCACACAACTCAACACGCAATAGCTCAGCCGGCGGAAAATGGAAAACGGAGAACGAAGGCTTTTTCTTCTGCCTACGCTGCTATAGGCGGGCGAAAGCGAGAAGTTGAAAAAGGCATGGTTTTGATCACCTAACTGAGATATAAAAATATCTATATATATAATAAAACTGTAAAGGGGGTAAAATCTGTACATTGAATATAAACTGAAAAAAACACTTCAGGGAGACTTAATACAAGTAATAGAAGGTAAAAATATAATTTTTGGAATTCTTGTCTGTCTGTCTGTCTGTTGTGGCTTTTTAACTCAAAAACTACTGGACGGATTTAAATTAAACTTCTTTTGTTGCATAGCTATTAGTCTTCGCCTACATATAGGCTATAATTTATTTTGATAGCCCGAATACCTGATGTGAGACCCTAGCAGCCCGCTTAATCTATAAGAGATATCAATACAACGAATTAGGAAAAGTTATTCAACGTGATGAGCATTTTCTGTTGACATAAAAAAAAATGGATCCAATGTGGAACCCCAGTCACCCAGCTTAACTTTATAACATATAATTCGTCAGTCGTCTTAAAATAAATTACTCTACGTAATAAACATTTGTTTTGACGTTTACGTAATACCATAATTATTATTTAAAATGGTTCAACACCAAATGATATAAATTTAAGTAAATATATTAAGTAAATATATACAAATTAAATAACATTTAAAAAGAAAATCCATAAATCGGTAACATATATGTGTATCACAGAAAAAAAGGATTACATTCTTATAATTTTGAGGGCCGTTGTGGCGTAGTGGCACAAGCAC
>HE671600.1:26137-37093 GCA_000313835.2 Heliconius melpomene melpomene | reverse complement strand
GGAAAAACCATCTGCTACTGTTTGTTTTACGCCCCAGAAACCAAGCAAAAAATAAACGTGTACCATAAAGTACTACAATGAAAATGAAACTGAATTTAGAATAAGTAAAAATAAAATAAAATATAAAAAGTAGGCATCATAATAAGATATCAGAAATTGTTATTTTTATTATCATTTTTAATGAATATTATAAGAACTAAAAATTATTTAAGTTTTATTTTTTTTATCTTACTAGCTGATCCGGTGTCGCAAATAGCAGAATACATATTAAAAAAAATCGACTGTTAGGCGATACGAAGTTCGCGGGTCTGCTAGTTTAAAATATAAATATATGTAGGTACTAAATACGCTATATAAAAAAATGTTATTAAATACCAAAATATACAAAATTAACCAAAAAATAATTTAAAACTGTCATATTTCATAGACAACACCGAATAAAGAACCAAAGTTTCCCACCCTGAACCCCCTCCAGGAACTTTATATGGAAGGAGACAGGCAAGTATGTAAACAAAGCGATTCATTGTTCGCTCCAACGGTTGCTAAATTAATGTCGAGAATCGAGATGTTTGCCAAACGTATCCACCGACGTGGGTAATTGGGCTCAGTTGCTCTATAAGCTTTGATAGTTTTTACCTTACTTTGAAATTTGCTATTGAACTCAAAAACTCATTTCCTTCACTTTGAACACTTTAAAAATTGAATTGGAATTTTTTTATACATCAAATGATTTTTAAATTAAAATCAGGTTGCAATTTTTTTTCACTATATCCCCTGGCAAAGGAGCCTAGTGATAAGACACTCCGCTCCTCATTTTCCTGGCCTAGTCTAGACTAAAATTCACACCTGGTCTTTTGACACCAATTTTAAAGTTCATCTTAAACTATAGCCCCTTGACCTATCAACTTGAAGCATTCGCATTTAGTTGAAACTCGAAGACCGTATATACAATGATATATTGCTACGACATGGATTGTGACAGTTTTCTAATGCTAGCTGACAACTAACTTCATAGATATAATATATACTAATATATTGGACAACACCAACTGTTGCCCATTTTGACACTTTCCTGACTCCTACATCAACATATACAACATATACTCTAGGCTAACTCATATTTTAGTTATTGTATTTAAATATTTCATTTCAGTTTCATCAGCTTAATCATTGGCTACATCATTATGAGAATTAAATAAATAATTAAGTTTTAGATGAAGTCGAATTATTTAAGTGCATTTAATATTATTTATTTTTACTAAACGTAATAGTTGATTGTTCAAATACAACTTTTGCTAGAAAGTTTTATTATTTGTTATGAAAGACGTTAGGTTTTAATAGTCAAAAAAGTAGATTAGCAGAGGATCCAGACGAAAAAAGGTTCCAGAAAAAGAAAACCCTTTGCGTATGCTCTAAAATACCAGACTAAAAAACAATTATAGCAGTAAAGCCAAGAAAATAATTCTAATTATTTGCCAAAATTCCACTCAGAGAGAGAGAGACACTCACTTAAAATTTTATTCATAACTTAAAATGGAAGTTCATGTTATGCTAGCATGTTAGCACATAATAATATAGAGTAATATGGCATTAACCATAATGAAATAGTGGTGGCATCTGGCCAAGAAGAGAATATGATCAGATGGCGGTTGAACCACGTCGCTTACAAGACCATCAAGTGCAGCGAATATCTGGCAAGGAGCTCAAGTAAGCTATAAACTTCCAAAAAGATGTAAGAATCAGTTTCCTCTAATATGTTCCAAGTTTTTGGCGGTTGCATCTAATGTTAATTTGGTAAGTTTATTCTTTTAATATTTTAGTTCCATATGTTCTGAGTGGGGACAAGAAACAATGTATAAGACGCTTCTCCAATATTATTGGTATTTTAACATATTTTCCTATCAATAAAGGTTTTGTGCTTCCTCTCTTACGCTTCTCTTCTCTATTACCATTTATAGTCATTAATTTTATCTCCACTCATTACTTAAATGAAGGTGATAATTAAAAAAAACAGCCAAGTACGAGCTGGAGTCTCGCACGATGGGTATCATTATCTATAAAAACAAGTAAAAATATCACGTTTCAATATGGGATCTCCCTTAAATATTTATTTTATATTGTTTTTTACAAGTTTTTGTTTAAAGCGGCTATAGAAATCTGTGAAAATTTCAACTGTCTGCCTATCACAGTTCATGAGATACGGACAATTAAACACATAGGTGGACGAACAACGATTCTCGTTTCACTCTCTGGACACCTACGGAACTTTAATTTTGATGTTATTCTTATTAGAACGGAAACTTCAATATATTTTAAAAAGGCATATAAACATCTAAAAGTCGAGATTTATTAATGTAACGTTCTTCGCTTTTGTAAATATTCTAAGGCCCTGTCTACATATAACAATGTGACAATCCCAGTATATCGTATAATGGGGGGACGCAGCGACCTACATTCTATCACGGAAGTCATCCCCAGTTTTGTCTGCTTAACAAAATTACTATCTGGATGTATTTTGAGGATAATATAGATAGATAGTATCTATATATTTTTTATTTAAATGAAAAAAATATATATTTGGAATTAATATAAAGAATGGAAAAATGTGTAAAGAAAATATGTTTCCTTGTAATTTAATCAAAAAATATAGTAATTTGTATGTAAAGCTTCAACTTCACGCTGTATCCCGCACACAGCAAGGCACAGCAAGGTAGGCATAGGGAACCTAGTGTTAAGACACTCCGTTCTCCACTTTCTGCCGAATTCTTGAGGCATTGCGTGTTGAGTGGCAGAACTCAACACCGCTTTGCCTCGACACCAGAGCGAAGGAATGGAAATATAAATGTAATGTAAATAAATATTTCACTTCCTCGAGTGGGGATCGAACCCACACCCCACAACTTGACGAACTTGATCAAGCACATTACAAATGAGTTTTAAATATGACATAATAATATACAGAAATAAAAAGAAACAACCGAAAAGCAGTTTAAAAACTGTCTCAAAAATAATGTGACGTCTCGTATTCCACTCGTGTGTATTGCGGGACGATAATACCTTTTAATATATTATACTTGCAATAAAAAAAAACGTTCAAAAGAGGATTAAAAGTACAGAATCCACAGAATAATTCCGACTCGAATACTTTGAAACTTATAAACTGGGTATAAAACATAAATTAAACAACTTTTCCCAGTGATATATTATTTTTTAAACAATGTAGAGAGTTGATGGAGTTTAGTGTAATTTATAGTTACGCTTTTTTCCGGCTGCTTTGTATTGTGATATGAAATAAAATTTCATTTTGAGAGACAAAAACTTTTCTATATTATGAACACTTCTATATTCTCATATAAATCAGCTTCACACTGTATTCCGCAAACAGTGTTGAGACATTCCATTCTCCACTTTCCGCCGAATTTCTAGAGACATTCCTTGTTGAATAGCCGAACTCAGCGCCGGTCTCATACCTTGGTGTCAGAGCGAAGAAATGAAAATATTAATAAATAATAATTCATCATCCTTAGTGTGGATTGAACCCACGACCGTCGCGTTAAAGTCACACCCCTCCACCACAAAGGCCTCGATATTCTCATACATTATCTATCTATACTAATATCTATACTAATATAATAAAGCGGAAGAGTTTGTTTGTTTGTTTGTTTGAACGCTAAGATCTCTGGATCTACTGGTCCGATTTACTTTATTTTTGTTTTGTATGAAAGCTGCATTCTTCAGAAGTGCTATAGGCTATATAACATTACATTACACATATATACTAATAAATTAAAATACTTTCTAATTTGACATGCAATTTATTCTGCCATGTTAATAACAACCGTCGTTGCTAAGCACCGGTTTGCAAAGTTTCTTTGTTGTTTTAAGAAAACGTCACCCAAATTGAACTTATATTTTGATATTCATCCTTATAAAAATAAATATATTATATAATATTTAATAAATATTCTTATAGTTCAAGCAGGCGTAGCCGCGTCCGGGTCCACTAGTATATAGATATGACGGATGTGCAATAACAAAAGATCGCTATTGTGATGAAAATTATGTACATTTCTAACTTGTTAAGCTGAGTTGACTATTGTTTTTTTATTTTATTTATTTTTTCACATTTTTTGTACATTATACTGAAAAAAACTTAATAAAAATATAAATTTTCATTTTGGCATTAGAATATATTAAGAAATAACTCTTAGGAATTAAATACCTAAGGTACCTTATGTCAATTTATAAGCCTAGCTTAAATAACAGATAGAAACAAAATTAAAATTAAAACCAATTACTTTGAAAAGCTAAAAAAAATCTTTAATATTTAGTTAAACTAGCGTCTTTACTATTTAGTTAAAATATAAGAGAAAAAGAAAATAAATAATTTATTTAAAAATATAATCTATTTCATACTACACAAGCTAAATCACGAGTGAAGAATCATTTAGCTCCCATTAAAAACAATTATGTTCTCCACAGCTAAACACATGTTTTACCCACATATGTAGGTATACTATTTTGCACTTCAAACATAGTATGGTTATATTTATTATATTTTTCATTGTTTTTTTTATCAGCTTTACGTTTTATGCTGCAATGTTAAGGCACTCCGATCTCCACTTTCCGTCGAATTTTTCTAGGCATTGCGGGTTGAGTGACGAAACGGCGCGCTTTTATCTCGGTACTAAAGCCAAAAAATGAAAATATTAAATATTTCATCCTCGAATGGGAATCAAACCCATAACCTGTCGTGATTACAGGACTGGCCTCAATTTTAACAGTTAAAAAGAGAAAATAACGATAGGAAGTCAAATAGGAAAGTATTTATATAATTACATCAGTATAAGAACAACTCGTATTTTCTTTGTCCTATTATGTAATTGGGAACGGAGTTTCTTAACACTAGGTTCCCTCTACTTAAAAGCGGGATACAGCGTGAAATTGATTTTTTTTTTAATATGTAGTAGTTTATATGAAAACAATAAAAATATTGTGAACGCCAACAAAATTCAATTAATATAGCACAACTGACAAATGGTGAGTTTTAATTAAAGGCGGCAGCACCACGACGACCACGGTTGCGGAATGATTTATATATACATGACAAGGGTTCCACAATTGAACTCGAAAAATGAGAATTTTTTTACTGCAATTTACATTGATAATTGTTTTTCATTTCTATAACAGAACGGAATATATTGTTTGTAGGTAGATAGAGTTTCGTTGTCCACCTTTCAGAGGCAGAACCCTAAAAGACTTTTTGTGATCAGCTTCACGCTGTATCCCGCAACAGCACGGAAGGCAGAGGGAACCTAGTGTTAAGATACTCCGGTCCCTATTTTCCACCGAATTCTGGGGGCACTGCGTGTTGAAGGGTGGAACCAGACTCGACTAGACAACCAGACAGACTTTGCCTCGACACCAGAGTCAAGAGAAATGGAAACATAAATTTAAATAAATATTTCTGTTCCTCGAGTGCGAATGGAACCCATAACCAGTCGCGTCTACAGTCACACAGCCCCTGCGCCATGACTGGCATCAATATTATGTTAAATATGCAAAGTAGTACAAGTTAGAGCATATGCAAATAAAGACATATGTCCTCGAACTCGCAGGTGCCATTCAGCCATATGCATAGTTCGAGAGGATTGTAATCCAAAATAATCTTAGTTATCCATTCCGGGATGGATAGCATAAAGTGCTCTCAGAAACATATAAAGCAACGTCAACCCAATTTAGTTCTAATATTATAATTAATCTGAGAGACAGCTCCAAAATCTATCCCAGTTATATTTCCCAGAGGAGGATATAGTGTCAAAACACTAAGTTCTTCTCGGTTGAATTCCCAACATTGCCTCTAGAATGGTACGACTTAACGGCGACGCCCCATATCTTAGCAGAGCGAAGAATTAAAAGTTAAAGAAAATCCTCAAATCCGAATCGAACCCATAAACTCGTGTATACATTAACAGAATTTCGTTATAGAAATTTCATCTGAAACTAGAAATCTAATTTTATCATGTTATAGGGACATTATTATATTTTTAATCCCCAAACGCAAAAATAGAGGTGTAAGTGTCATGTTTGTGTGTCTGTCCGTAGCACCGTAGCTCCTGACTTAATGAACCGATTTGAGTTCAATTCTTTCTTAATTAAAAACGTTGTTCACCATGGTGGGTCTAAAATTTTATTAGTAGTTTAGGAGCTACCAGCATTTTGCCAAACTGAGATAGTGATATATTTGGTTGGAATATTTTTTTTAAATAAAATTTTGCTACTATGGCAACTTAACTGCAGCGAGCTTTGCGCCAAATCAAAATGATTGTTTCCGCATCGTTATAAGTATCGAAAGAATAATCGATTACGGTAACAAACTTTGAAAACTACCTAGTTAAGGTATGAAAATGCTAAAATTGGTGTTTATTATACTGATTACTTGTATAAAACTAAGTTTATTGTATAATAACAGTTCACTTCATTTTAAAATAACAATTGAGGTCGTCGTGGCCCAAGGGAAGAAGGGTATGACTGTAACGCGACGGTTACTGTTCGATCCCCATTCGATGAAATAAAATTTGAAAAAGTGAAAATTAATAAATGTTTCATGAATAGAAATTCTTTGGCCAGCTTATTCGAACGAAATTAGCGAATCCACAACCAGTGACGTTTACAGGCACACTTCCTACTGTACCACGACTGGCCCCAATATATATACCTTCACATATATATAGGATATAACACATATATATGCTAAGTGATAGCTATGTTTAAACAACAACAAACGTGCGTGTTTTTGAATATTTCACGTATATTTACACTGACAGCGTTACAAACAAGGGAGCTCCACAAACTATGAAGTTTAATATTTATTAAGGAACCTCCTGCTACGAAGAAATACGCTTTCAACTGTTACAATAAAATTTCAAACGTTAGTGCAAATATAAGTTTAATATGGTGCGACGTGAAAATTCATTCTTTTGAGTTTTTGACGTACCTATATCAAATTTATAAAAGTAGATAAGTAATATTTCATATATTTTATTCATAAGAATATTAAGTTGTTTATATGTAATTTTCAGTAATATTGAACGTAATTGGTTAATAATTTTCAATATTTACATATTTTAAGCATTTTTCAACGTTAGTTGGTCTTTTTACCCAACTTTCACGTGTATGAAATAAAAGTGCAAATTTAAGTTTATCGACTATACATTAAGAAAATTTTATGAATATTTTTTTTATCATAAAAATACAAGTATATCTTAGATATCCAATACATAATATATTCAATTCGTTCGCATTCAAAGCTGTACAAAGCAAAAAATCTGTTCTGTCTCTTTGTAAGAGAATTAAAATCTTTCCTTTGAAGACACTGGAGGCTCCGGACGTCTTTGTGGAGATATGGCGCACTAGACAATGGACACGATGTTAGAATGAAGGTAGTCTATGTAAATCTCTAACAGTGTATAAATTATTCAAAATTAGAGCTAGATTTATATACCTAAATATACAGATACAAATAAGAAGAAAGAGAAGAGAGAAAAATGAGTAGGAACCCTATTAATTCTCGGTGCATTGCCTGGAACTTACAACCAAAGTGGTTTAAGGAGTAATTTAAAGATAAACGTGCATTAACACTCACCTCCACAGTCTATGTTAGTTCTTTAGATTCGAGAAAATTTTAAATATGAAAAACATTTTATTAGCATTTCAAGATTATTTTTGAAATGGAATAATTATGTTTAAATATAAATAGACCGAGATCATTTAAGAAACTATAGAGTGATTTCTCTATAGTTATTTTGGCAACTCTTAGATGCTGGTATTTTTGGGGAGAGGAACTCTAGTGTTAAGACACTCCGCGCCCTATTTTCCGCCGAATTACATATGTAGATTTTAACTAATTCCCTAAAAAACATATAAAAAATGGAAAGGAAAAATTAAATATCATATAGAATTTTCTTAATAAGTTACCCCATGTAAAATTTAACCCTAAAATACATTAGATTAACCCCTACAAGAGGTAATAAATGAGTAACCCCGTACATAGTAATTACATTAACGTATGCGTTTTCGCAGTAGAACTTCCTCCTCACAAGTTCGTAGAAACTTGGAATACAATCAAAGTACGTTAATTACTCAGGGAATTCTCGAATTATCGGTGAAATTAAATGACCTATTTTCAATTAAATTGAGATTTATTAAGTTTTCATATCAATGTCAACTACTGAACAGGACAAATCTGTTGTCTGTCAGCATCACCATGTATCTCAAGATAGCGTGGTATTAGTCAGCTGTAATTAATAGGAAATATCCAAGTCTATAGATCCTAACAGCACAAAAAAAAAACAGTTTCTAAGTCAACCCAATCAAAAGATACGAGTGAAAATGGAAATATTAAATATTTAATTTCCTAGAACGAGAATCGAACCCACAACCTGTCGCAGTTACAGTCATGTTTTATACCTCTGTTTGGCTTCAAATAAAATATTTTATATTCTGGCAATATTAAAATTGTAAAAAAATATTTTTAAAAACGTCATATCAACACTTTTGGTAGAATAAAATATATACAAGTAAGCACCCATCTTTGTATTCACAATAGCCAATGCTAAAACAAGATTTATGTGAACCCTGCAAATTCCTCTTTGGTAGTTCGTTCAGTCCTTTCTCACATGCAAAGCTAGCAATATGTTAGAGAAATATAAAAATACATTTAATACAAAACAGAATATTCTAAGTACATTGTTATAAAAATAATTCCCTATTGATTCCTGTTGAATATAAAATATTTATTCAATGTTTTATACTGTAGTAGATTGGTACTTCAAAAATAATGATAGCAACTTTAGAACAGTAAAATATAATAGATATAAAATTATTTCAAATATGATATTATCTATATTTTTTTATTTCAGCGTCACGCTGTATCCTGTTCGTAGCAGAGAAGGCAGAGAGCGCCTAGAGTTAAGACACTCTGCTCTCAATTTTCCGCAAAATTCTGGAGGCATTGCATGTTAAGTGCGGATCTCAACGCCGCGCTTTGCCTCGACACCAGAACAAAGAAATAAAAATATGAAACATTTCATTATTCTATTTCTTGAGTGGGAATCGAACACACTACCTGTCGCGTTTACAATCACACATGGCCTGGAATTATGATAATAATAATCGATGACAATTTTACTAGCATTTGTTTTGATTTTATTATAGTGTTTTCTCCTCATATCCTCCCTTTCCCAGGAAACTTTCTCTCAGAGAACCAAAGCTTGTTATGCACCCTAAACTATTGTTTCAAGTAACAAAAATATATTGTTTTAAATTTTATAAAATAGAAAATAAACCAATTTATATGTGAAATAAATAAATAAATGTCCTGCCCTGAATCCGACGTGACAAATGAAAGAAAGAGAGCTCGTAGTGACGAATTACATCTCTCTCCTTCTATCTATACTGAGAACATAAATACTTAGTAAAAAATAACTGTTTTTCTTATCGAACAAAAAAATATATATTAATAATTTTGAATGTAAGCTTTTCCATAGAAAATTTACCACAAATAAAATAAAAATAATTTTTTCCACAAAAGTTATTATGTATGAATGAAAAATATCTATTTACCTATTAACAGTATCAATTTGACAAATATTAAGAAACATTAAAATTATCTAAAAAATATATAAATTACACTGGCATATCATTCCATATATATTATATTTATAAGTCTAAGCAATCTCTTTTCCATACTAAAGTCAATCAAAAATCACAAACAACACCTCGATACAAACGCTACCAAATATTATGATAAATGGCTTAAGTAAAATTAAATTTCCCCTCGGAAATAACGAAAGTTGGCAAAGTAGAGTAAATTTCTCTATAAATATTTGGTCCACACCCAAAAACTGTTGCGGAAAGCTCCATATCAACAATACTCTAAAGAGAGATGGGCTATGGCTATAAATACCATACTATTTACTACTATAGTCGTAAAATAACATAAATTTTATTGTTAAACTTTGAGAAGCATAGCTTTTGGTGTTTATGTTTATAATTTGTTTTGATAATAATACAATTATTAAAATGATGAGGGTATGATTTTTTTTAATAAGAAAAAGATCATTTCGTCACCAAATAAACGTAAAGCGTTAGCTATAAATATACAACTTTGTAATTGTTTTACAAAAACAAACATAAAATCGATCGAATTATATGAAATACATATATTAGAACGTAAGTTAGAGCCCTTCGGGTATTACTTATTTAAAACTACGAAATCCTTGAATATTCACCGCAAATTATATGGGTACACCCACATTCCGAAATGCTAAGGCATTTACCTTTCTCCACTGTAACGTTAATTATTCTAATGGTATTTGGGTGGTAGTTGCTTATTGTAGTGATATTTAAATGAATGACGGCCAAAACGCAGGAGGAGGAGGATCGCCATCCTTCAGACATTTTATATAACATTCACCGTTTGGGCGAACACATCCACACCAAAAACAATCTAGTGTCCTCCGATTACGTAAACCTGTCGAGAATTTTATAAATATTCCGTCTAACGTGGGAAACACGATCGATAGGGGAATTTCAAAAACATTTTTGGGGAATTCCCCTCAAAAACAAAAAATAAAAAACCAAAACCTAAATTAACCTAAAAGGTACTTACGTAGCGCTTTACAGTATGAAGACCGGTCACCTTAGGCAATCCATTGAAGAGCGACGTGACACGCGTGAAGGGTTGGAGCGCGCGCTTGCCTCCGACCGCGGCCGTTCAGCTACTGGGTGCCGTCTCCTGGCATGGGCACGTGTTCAGATCGATGCGCGAGCGCGAGCGCGGACATTCATGAGGAACAGCTGACGGGCGAGCGTGTAAACATGAATCGGCCCGCCCCGCACTTGCGCCCAGTAGGCACGCTATGTGCTGCAGTCTAACCACCTGTCTGATTATTT
>HE671600.1:0-18369 GCA_000313835.2 Heliconius melpomene melpomene | reverse complement strand
CTATAAAATTTGGTTATATATACATACAATCTTGAAATCCAATATTTATTTTAGAAATTAACAGATTTTGCTATGACATTTTAATACAGATCTACGGGACGTATTAAAGTAACATAAAAGTAGAGAATAGTGTTTTAAAAATAACTATCACATTCGCTCCTTTTAGGTCACTGTCCACGTGGCTATTATAATTCGCAAGCTCGCACACAATTGTACTAAATGGATAAACGTCATATTTATTATTCAATTGACCACAGACCCGAAATCAGTCAAGTTCATGCATAAATCATATTAAATTTAATTGTAAATATATGTACAATGTACTTTAATAAAATTTAAATTTAATATATTATTAAATCTAAAAAATAAGGGGCCGTCGTACAATTGTAAACGCAACGGTTGTGGGTTTGGTTCGCGGCGTTCAGCCATTCAACACGCAATGCCCCAAGATTTTGTATCTTAACACTAGGTTCCTATCCTGCCTTCTCTGCTATGTGTGGAATACAATGTGAAGGAAAAAGAAATTAAAAAAATTACATTACCAAAGATAGATAGATTCGATTAATTGAGAAAAATAGTAATTGATATAATATCTATTTCCCAAATTTGGCCGTATGCATGATGTGCCACCAGACAAACCTATAAAACTAAAATACGCTACTGTTGTCGTACATTCTATAAACCTAACCTTAAGTTAATTTTATACCCTACAATTCTAGCAAATAGCAAAAAAAAACAATTACAATGATTATAGAATATTTCTTAAATTTATTTCAGATCTTTATTTCTAGGTATTCACGCCTTTTGGAAAGGGCAAGGAGATAAGAATACTATTAGACTAACACAAGCTAACATAATGAAACAGTACATGGATGCAGAGGCAGACCCGTGTCACGATTTCTACCAGTACGCTTGTGGGAATTGGCCTGCCATAAATCCCATCCCCGCAGACAAAGCTGGGTAAGTTAAATTTTATAAAAATCAACAAAGGGTTTTTTTAAATCGATTTTTGTATTTTTTTCAGTTATGACACTTTTGAGATGTTAAGGGAAAATTTAGACACGGTTCTAAAAGATCTTTTAGAATTTAAGAAACATGAACATGTACAAACTCAATATCCAGGGCCGCATTTAGATATAAATACTGATGTTTTACCACCAAAGAAAAACTTAGTGTGTCACATGGTTTCACAAATCGTTCCAGTAGACAATATAACAAACAATTCTAAAGAAATTAGTAACTTCACTCAATATAAGACCGTTTATGATATTAATAATGTGAAAGAAAACAAATCAGAAATTATACACCGCATACGTAGATATTTAGATAAAAAATCTAAAGAAATTAAGAAGTCAACTTTAAAAATAAAAAATAATTTGAAAAAGAAAAATAAAATAAACCGAAAAGGTTTTAAGGCTTATAAAAAGAATTCATTGATTAATCCTAAAAATAATCATTCGAAGACAAGGAAAAAACGCACAATACATAACTTATTAAGAAATGATAGATTTTCGGAAAGGGTGAAAAGAAAGGAAACCCTGGAGAAATTGATATTTAAATTAAAACAATCGCATCATAAGTCTCATGATGATCCAGCACATGGAGACGCTGCTATGAAAGCAAGATTCTTATTCAAATCATGTATGAATCACAGTATTCTCCAAAAACGTGGGCATCAACCTCTTCTTGATTTATTAGACGTCTTTGGTGGTTGGCCAATTTTGAAGCCAAATTGGAATGCACAAAACTTCGATTGGGTTGAACTTATGGCACAGTTAAGACTTTATAATAACGATATTCTAATATCCGAATGGGTTGGACCGGATATTAAAAATTCTGATGAGTTTGTCATTCAATTCGATCAAACTAGCCTTGGTAAATATATTCTTAGTAAACAAATAATCGATATGTGTTACTCATGCTCCTTCTCTTTCTCCTTCTCCTCCTCCGCTATATGTACTACAAAATCATGCAATTTTTAGGTTTACCGACACGAGATTATTTTCTCCAAGCAACAAACAAAATATATTTAGATGCTTATAAAGCGTACTTAACAAAAATCGCTTCATTGCTTGGTGGAGAGCCTGAGCACGTGAAAAAGGATGCTGATAAACTTATTGACTTTGAAATCAAGTAAGCAATAAAAGGAAAAGATATAATTACTTTATCATAATTACAATGTACCGAAAAAGTCTTTTATTCTGTTATTATTATTTGTAATATCTAATTTTACTATTATTTCGATGTGTACAAGGAAAGTTTAAATAAAATATTTAAAATTGAGGACAAATATTCTTTGTCCAGTTCTTTATATGAGGCCAGTCGTGGTGCAGGAGCACAAAGTATAACTATAAACGCGACTTGTAGTGGGTTCCATGCCCGCAAGAAGAATTAAAATATCTATTTAAATTTATATTTTCATGTCAAAAAATTCGGCGGAAAGTATATTCTGTATATAATGTTTCATTGTAGATTAGCAAAAATAACTTCAGCACCAGAAGACAGAAGGAATGTTTCAGAATTATACCGACGAATAACGATCGCAAAACTTGAAAGCTTAGTACCCGAAGTGAAATGGAGGAGATATCTTTGTATTGTGATGAATAGGACAGTGCAGCCTCAAGAGACTGTTGTTTTATTCGCACTGAACTACGTCAGGGTAACTATCCATGTCCAGGGTAACCATGTTTGTTAGGGTAACTAAGGAAGTTCATATATTTTATAATTTCATATTTAAAACGCAGCAGCTTTGTCCCTTTTGTTAATTACAGCGGATATCGGCGCACTTTTTGTTGCGAATGTAGACATGACTTCTCGATTTTCCATCACATTTTGGAGGCATTGCGTGATTAGTGGCAGAATCCAATGCCGCGTGTTTTTTCTTCATGTTCTTCTTTTTTTATATGTCATATTTCATTCTCCCGAATGGAAATCGAACCCACAACCGCCGCCTTTCAAGTCACACGTTTGTGCGCCTGCGCTACGACGGAAGAATAATGAAAGAAAGAAAGAACGAAAGAAAGAAAGAAAAGACAAAAGAAGTCTAGAATATAATTTGAAATATTTAATAATTTACTGAGTACAATGGAGAGGACCCATAACCATTGGGCTATATGGGCCATAGCTATAAGTAAATTACGTCAATTTTCTCTACCTACTATATAATTAGAAGATCTTCTATATAATATATTTTCTATTAAATGACCTACAAAAATTTGCATATTGTTATAAAAGTGTAGCTCTACTTACCTTATAAGATGAAAAATGTAAAATCCTTATGTTTTTCTGACTTCATACAATCTTGCTCTAACAACATACTCGTTTATTTATATACATATGTATATATATACAATTTCGGTTGATCGTCATCAGCACTTAGTTCAATTGATAGAGAAGACGGATCCGGACACATTATCAAATTACCTTCTGTGGAGATTTGTGAGGCACCGAGTGAACAACCTGGACGATCGGTTCCAATCTGCTAAGCAACAGTGAGTACGAAGGTCGATAGATGAGGTTGATAATTTACATTTTAAAAAATATTTTGATAATAATTTTAATCTTACAAAAAAGTATAAAACGTAAATTACAAATTAATGAATTTTTAACCAAGTGTTCCGTTCATTCCGTTGCTCATCTGAATCTCGATAGCAGAGCGAAGAAGTGAAAATAATATAATAATTCAATATTTTTAATTTTCATTTCTTAGAGTGGGGAATCGAACACAGAACAATGTCACCTACAAAATATCCTCACTATTATGTTGCTAGTACACTCCTACATAAGGCCGGTTTTTGTTGTAAAACTAAATTAGATTATTTTTTAATTTCTTTTCATAATTTTTAAATTAAAAAATATTTGTTTTCGGTTACGACAAAAAAGAATAATTAGAAAAGCTTGAGCGTTAATTTCACACTTTCTATGTAATTAACCTTTTAGGTTTTATTATATTCTATTCGGCCGAGAACAAGCACCTTCAAGATGGAAGAATTGTATATCACAAGTAAATTCAAATATGGGAATGGCATTAGGATCCATGTTCGTTCGTAGATATTTTGACGAAAAGAGCAAAAATGACACACTCACCATGACGAGAGAAATCCAGCAATCGTTTAGAGAACTACTACATATGACTAATTGGATAGATGAAGATACTAAAAAGCTAGCTGGCCACAAAGTTGATACAATGATGCTTAGAATTGGCTATCCAGATTTTATACTAAGCAAGAAGGAATTAGACGATCGATACAAGGAAGTCAAAATACATCCAGACAAATATTTTGAGAATATCCTAAATATATTGCAGCATTTAACAAAAATGGAACAGTCACGGTAGGTAAATCTTTGTAGTGACATGTAAGTAAATTTAACGTAGCAGAATATGAACCTGTGATGCCTGTTGGAAATCGTCCAATCGCCCTGATCACTAATCCATACGTTCTCATCGAGCACGTTGAAATCGTTAGAATTTTGATTTCGGGAAGAGAGAATGCTATTTTGTAGTTCTTGCGATAAAGTGGAACAAACATCCATCCTCACAAACTTTCACATTTATAATATTACACATATAATACATAGCGCTGATAGGATTACAGGGGAAATTCTTTATAATTAAAAATTCAATAGAAAAAAGTATAATCCTCTTATTTTACTTTTTGTGTTTAAAAACGTTTTAAATTCCAGTATCGGTCAGCCAGTCAACAAAACGCTATGGAACACGGCACCAGCGGTTGTAAACGCGTACTACAGTCGAAATAAGAACCAGATAATGTTCCCAGCTGGGATACTTCAGCCACCGTTCTATCACAGGCACTTCCCTAGATCACTTAATTTTGGCGGCATAGGAGTTGTTATTGGTAAAATTATATCTTCTCTATAATTTGTATTAAAATATATAAATTATTTTGAGTCCAGTCGTGGCGCAAAGGCACTACGGTGTCAATATGGCTGGATCGTCATTCAAGGGAATTAATTATTACTTATTAATATTTTCATTTCTACGCTCTGGCACCAAAGCAAAAAGCCCAGCACCGACACGCATTGCCTCCAGAATTTAGCGGAAAATGGGAATGGAACGACTTAACACGTGGTTCCCTCTGCCTATTGTACTATGTGCGGGATACAGCGTGACGCGACGTGAACGTACGAAAATAAATATAATAAAGCTAATAACTTATTTTAGGTCATGAAATAACCCATGGATTTGACGATAAAGGCCGTCTGTTCGATTGTGAGGGCAATTTGCATCGATGGTGGTCAGATACCGCCATAGAAGCATTTCACAATCGCGCCCAGTGTCTTATAGATCAATATGGAAAATACGTCGTTCCTGAAGTCAACATGAAATTGGATGGCGTTAATACACAAGTAAGGAATTATACTAGAATTATATACCATCCCAGGCAATGCTTTCAGAATTTGGAAAATGGGGAGTAGAGTGTCTTAACTCTACGATTCCTCTGTCCATGCATTTCATTCTTCACTCTTCGAAGCTATTGAGTAATTTTGTTCCCCACTTTCCGCGAAACTTAACGCCACGCTTTGTGTCGACACTAAAGCGAAAAAATGGAAACATGAATTTAAATCAATTTTTCAATGCCTCGTGTGGGAATTCAACCCACAAACAACAAACACAAACAATAATAAATAGATTTATTAATATAGATTAAGATAAGAAGATGAATTAAGAATAAATTATAATTTGTAATATAAATTTCAATAGGGTGAGAATATAGCAGACAATGGCGGCGTCAAGCAGGCCTTCCACGCCTACAAGCACTGGCTGCAGCACCACGACGCTGCCGACGAAACACTGCCTGGCCTCAATCACACTCACACTCAATTGTTTTTCTTAAATTTTGCGCAGGTACTTAAGTATATTTGTTAAGTATATTCAGCTAGTCTGGTTCGGAAAATATTTTGGAAACTTTCTTCTTTTTAATTGTTTATAATTAAACTTATTGTGTGACGTCCTAAAATGTTTATTAAAATATTGACACATTTTTATCGGTAACGTCTTAATAAAAATTATAGGTTATATAATTTAAAATTCAAATTTTCTCGTCTTATAATTTTAGCTTCTCTCTTTTAAAAAAAACATTTTTTTTAAAGGTATGGTGTGGCGCCATGCGTCCAGAGGCGATGCGTAATAAGCTGAAGACAGCGGTACATTCTCCAGGACGGTTCAGGGTTATAGGCACTCTATCAAACTCTGAAGATTTTGCAAGAGAATTCAAATGCCCACCCGGATCTCCTATGAATCCTATAAATAAATGTAGTGTATGGTAAAGTATAGTACGGTCAATAAGCCTTGGTCGCCTTGAAATTATAAAATCTAATCTATAACTAATTTCTATTTCTAACTAATAGCCACGACTTGTCAACCGTACTATATATATAGTTTAAAATTAGTTTATATTACATTAAATGCTTTTATTTACTCTAAATCTCGCTAAAAATAATGAACCTACTCATATTAATGATTTTAGATGCTAGACTGTATATGAATAGTAGATAAACAAAAGTTTTATATTTTTTTGTATTTACGTTATCGATGTATTAAAAGATATTTGTAGTATTTTTTATAATTGTGGTTTGTATGTTAGTATACATAATTTTATCAATAATTTTATATAGTAATTTATTTTTCAGTAAGTTAAATACGTTGTGAGTTGTATTGTTGATATTAAGATTTTCTTTGTAAATAAACATTTAATAGAATATTGTCATTTTATTGATAAGATCCATAATAGAATAAGATTTCTTTAAAACAAAAATTTTATATAACAAACAAAGAAAAATATTTTACATATCATTAATATTTACAAATAAAAAATTTAATTTGAATATACTCATGTTTCATATTATAATTATTTAGCTTTTATTTCGTTTTCGTGACAATCTTTATGGGCGACAGGGCTGTAAATTAGTAGAATAACTATCAATACAGATGTTAAAATTGCGATCATTATAATTTTCCATTCTTAAAATTAACAAGTGTGACAAAAATGGTAAAAGCGAGAAAATATGTTGTAAAAAAATATTTTCTGGGTATGCCGAAGCCTGATGACTTTGACATAGTAGAATACGAGCTACCACCGCTAAAAGATAAAGAAATCCTCGTCAAAGCTGAGTGGATAAGCGTAGATCCTTATTTGCGGGCTTTTAATACCCGATTCACTGTACCTTATGACCAATTCAGCTATCAAATTGGCATAGTTCAAGAATCGAGAAACCCTTAATATCCAATAGGTTCTCGGGTTGTATCGCACGTAGGCTGGGCCGATTACGCAATATTAGATGAAGCAGTCCGCTTTCTGCATATATATAAATTGCCGGACTTGAGGGGACTTCCCACAGAAATAGGACTTGGTGCAGCTGGAATGCCGGGCGCTACAGCTTACTTTGGCTTTCTAGACATCTGCAAGCCTAAACCTGGTGAAACTGTCGTTGTAACAGGCGCAGCTGGAGCTGTTGGTTCCTTGTTGGGCAAATTGCGAAGATAAAAGGATGTAGAGTAGTCGGATTCGCCGGCAGCGACGAGAAAGTGACATGGTTAGAAAAAGAACTAGGATTTGATTAAGCTATAAATTATAAAACTCCTGATATCGACAGGGAACTAAGACAAGCTGCCCCTTTAGGGGTTG
This sequence comes from Heliconius melpomene melpomene, assembly GCA_000313835.2. Lineage (NCBI taxonomy): Eukaryota > Metazoa > Arthropoda > Insecta > Lepidoptera > Nymphalidae > Heliconius > Heliconius melpomene. The sequence continues at coordinate 10,723 of HE671600.1, read as the reverse complement.
ATTGCTTTTTTGACAATGTCGGTGGAGAAATTGCTACCACTATCATTAGTCAAATGAATATGTATGGAAGAGTTTCTGTTTGCGGTTGTATCTGCGTTTACAATAACTTGCCAACAGAAATAGCCAGGACTACTTCCCTTCAATTTTACATTATGTTAAAGCAATTAAAAATGGTAGGATTTGAAGTGATGGAATGGTTTGAACCGGAAGAAAAACTAATGGAAGCTTTAAATATAATAATCAACTGGATTAAAAGCGGCAAGATCAAATGTGGAGGCCACGTAACTAAAGGTTTCGATAATATACTAAATTCATTTGTTGGTATTGTAATGATTTTATATAAATAGTTTTTATATTTACGATAATTTGTTATAGAAAAATGTAAATCAACCTCTTTGTTTAATAAAAAGATATATTTGAAAATTTATACATAGAACTAGCGCGACGCTTGATGTGTTGAAAATTCTGATGCGCATTATTAGATTTGGAGCTGAAGAGGAAAGTGGTCCTCTAGAATAAAATATTGTATTATAATTTAAGATATACATTGTACAAGCCTAATGGTATCTAGCCCTGGAAGAAGTATAAGTTCTGTAAAAGTCCTGTGATCTAAATTGTACAAGCCTAATTGTATCTAGCCCTGGAAGAAGTATAAGTTTTGTAAAAGTCATGTGATATAAATTGCAGAAGCCTAATGTAATTTAGCCCTGGAAGAAATATAAGTTCTGTAAAAGCCTCGAGGTGTTTGATTTCATTACAGTATGTTGTCAGGAGAAAATATCGGCAAAGCTGTCGTAAAAGTTTAAATGTTTGCAATTTCTTCGTATTCAATTAAAAAGGAAAATATTATGTTATTTGTTTAAAGCGATTATCTTAATTTAGAGATAGTAATATAATAACCCAATGTATCTTTTTGTTTACTTTACGTACATAACTAACAAAATTAAATATATTATTGAAATGATTTTATATTCCGTTAAAAAAATGAATTAATTTAAGAAATATTCCATTTGTTGTTTTTTTAATTACTATATCAATAAACATAATTCCTGACTTCAACGCTCTGAACGTCATCGTTGCTCCACAACGTCTCTACCTCACGCAAGTCACGTGTCGAGTTGAAATGGTCTCGCTTCTCCCAGCGGAGTTGTATTACGCGTGCTATGTCCAACCAAAGAAGAGCTTCAAGTACTAAAACAAATAAAATAAATATTTAAAAATCTCAATTTATTATCAATTATCTTATTTATTAGCATCTATACTTACATATTAAGTAAATAGTATAATAAATTTTAATTTTTAAGAAGGTACAGATAAATAATGTAAAAGATGGACCAAAATAAAAAAAAACCTGAACCTATGAATGTTATCTATGGTCCTCAAGACTTTTGATGAAAAACGCAAACAAGACTCATCTGATTTAGAAATAGAAAATTTGATAGCTACATGTAATATAATTCGAGCGTTAGAAGCAAAATTATCAAATATTTAAATGATTTCTCTACATTCTCTCTCACTTACTATATAATAGAGAGAACGCTGTCAGAAAGAGTGGGTTGACGTTTCCGTTGATAACGGCCATCGTGTACAGTAAAGCACCAGTTGTAGGCACCTGACGTAGGAATATCCCTCTTAGTGTTGCCCCTAGCCACGGCAAATAAAGATATTCGCTGTATGGAGAACGCTACAAAAAAAAGATTTTAATTAATAAAGTTTCCTCAAATTTGTCCAACACTATTTATATATATACATTTATACATCGTGGCGCAGGGGCATTGGGGGGGGGGTTATGGGTTAGATCCTCCGGAATTGGACAGAAAGTGGGGGACGAAGTGTCTTATCACCAGGTTCCCTCTGCCTACTCTGCTGTGTGCGGGATACAGCGTGAAGCTGATTTAATTTTGATTTCACTTTATTGTTTTTGGTCTAAATATGCCCCGAAATATATAATTAAAAAAATACTAAATGCTTTCGATTTATTTGTAAAATTTTATGAGCAATACTTATAAAAACAATGCCTCCACAGATCTGTGATTTATATGCCTAATAGAATTTAAATAGTGAAATATGGAAACAATGGGATGTATACATATTATGTCTACTAAACTTCAAATTAACTTTTAATAAACACTTTACCTATGTATACACAAATAAATTATTTATTATACTCCTTTTTATGACACATTAATAATTATTATATTCTTTATTACTATGTCATAAAAAGATCACGAAAATGTAATAACTTGTTTTATATTTAACGAAGATCTTTTTACTTTTAAAAGTAATTTTAAGCTATTAATTCATACATAGATTACCAAAAATGGTTAGAGCACGTAAATATGTGGTCAAGAAAAAATTTCAAGGAATGCCCAAGAAGAGCGATTATGAAATAGTGGAATACGAATTGCCTCCTTTGAAAGATGGTGAAATTCTTGTTAAAACTGAATGGGTAAGTGTCGATCCAGCTCAACGAGTTTCTAATATGTTTATTCCTGTCCCATATGACCAAACGGGGACCCAAATTGGAAAAATTCTAGAAAGTAAAAATCTTAAATATCTAGTAGGTTCGAGGGTCGTATCTCAAGCTGGATGGTGTGATTATGCTATAGTTAAAGAGACTAAAGAAGACTCTAACTTTATATATAAACTACCAGAACTAGATGGTCTTCCCATAGAGGCGGGAATTTGTGAAATCGGAGTACCAGGTGCTACAGCATATCTTGGCTTACTTGAAATATGCAAGCCCAAAAACGGTGAGACGGTAGTTGTTACCGCCGCTGCTGGCGGTGTAGGTTACATAGTTGGGCAGATCGCTAAAATTAAAGGTTGTAGAGTAATAGGTTTCACTGGATCTGATGCTAAGGTAAAGTGGTTGGAAGAAGAAATAGGTTTCGATAAAGCTATCAACTACAGGACTGCAGATATTGGAAAGGCGCTCAAAGAAGCCGCTCCAAATGGCGTGGATTGTTACTTCGACAACGTTGGCGGTGAAATTAGCAGCATCATTTTACATCAGATGAATAAATTTGGCAGAAGTGCTGTATGTGGCAGTATCAGTTCTTATAATAGTGAACTCAATGAATTCCCAAAAGCAATAGTGATACAAGGTGTGATGGTCATAAATAATTTATCATTTGAGGGCTTCAGTGTGACTCGTTGGGATCCTGAAAAGACTAGCCTGGCCACAAGCCTTTACTAATATTAATAAATGGATCAAAAGTGGACAAGTTAAATGCAAACGACATGTTACTATAGGATTTGATAAAATATTTGACGCTTTCGTAGGCATGTTAGCAGGAGAAAATATTGGAAAAGCCTGTGTTAAAATTTAATTGTTCATTTTACTAATAAATCCTAAACTTAACCTCTATATTATAATAAGCATTTGTATTATTGTAAGAAATTATTTAATTATCAAAATCAAAAATAAACATTTTAAATAAATATTCACCACGTTAGAAGTATTCCAAATGAGTAAGCTGCTAATAAAAATAACAAGAGCATCAGATGCTTCAATACACCACATTACCCCTGAAAAAAGTAAGAATAATATAAAAAAATTGTCTCAACAAAAATCCTTTATGAAAAAGAAATAAGAATATATCAAATAAATCAGCTTCACGCTGTATCCCGCACACAGCAGGGTAGGCAGAGGGAACCTGGTGTTTAAACATTCCGTTTCGCACTTTCTGCCGAATTCTGGAGGCATTGCGTGTCGAGTAGCAGAACTTAACGCCGCAGTTTGCCTCGACACCGGAGCGAAGAAATGGAAATATAAACGTAAGTAAATATTTCACTTCCTCTAGTGGGGATCGAACCCACAACCAGCTCATAAAATAAAAAAAACTCACTTGAAACATCAATATCGTCGATGTAGAGTGTTTCATCTTTACTCATTATCATAAAATGTAAGTCCAGTGGCAAGGGTTCCTGGTCGAACGTCACCACTTCCAACTTTATATTGGATATGAAACCTAATAGAAAGCAAACTACTGCCATGAAAGAGCCAGATAGTCCTCTCTTTGAAGCTACAGGTCTAAGTTGCTGTCCACGAATAAATGATTTATGTAAGATATATTCAATACTGGTGTATACATAATCTAGTAGAGCTCCTACTACAGGTGCACTAGACCTGGAAAATGTCAAGTGCTTCGGTACGTAAGACCTGTCACCGCTATCCATATTTTAAAAACTGAGAAGAGTAGGTTAAATTTATATGCATAAGGAAATTTATAACAAAAATGATACATAAAATTTGACCTAATTTTGACAATTATATATATAACTGAAAGATTTTTTGACTTAGTAACTTTTTTTTCATAATATTGTATTCCTATCTGTTTAAGTCTTTATAACTAAATTCTAAAAGTTTATAAGCTAATAAATTTATATTTATTTATATATATTAGCACTCTGTAAACTCTACTTGGTGTATGTTCATATTTCATCTTTTGATTTCCGCTTTCTGTTAAGATAATGCACGACGTTGCATTCACGCTGTATCACGTGGAAAGTAAGAGGGAACCCGGGAAAATAATGTTAAGACAATTCTCGAGGCATTGCGTCTTAAGCAGCGTAGCTCAACGCTGCGGTTTGTCTAGCCACCAGAACGAAGAAATTATTAAATAATAACTCACACCTCCGGATGGAGATTGAACCCATAACCGTCACGTCATAGTCACATTCTTGTGCCGCTGGGCTACGTCGACCTCAAACTATGACTAATGATTTATTTAAATTATTTCACATCTCTGTCATGCAAACCTTGGCGGTGAGTTATGCCACTCAACACGCATTATGTCGAATTTGGGCCAGAAGTGGTCCCCTTGTGAGAGATACAAAGAATATTTTCCAAAGGAAATGCCTTAGACAAAGCCGAATACTTTACTAATTATTATTATACAAATAATATCATTAAATAATAATTAATCTAAATTATTATAGTAAAACAATGTATTAGTCACCCATATCTACGATTAGAAAATGTCGATAACAAAAATGTCTAATCATGCTTACTATCAATTACCTAGAGTTTATGCAGCTCTTCTATGATGCTAGCCTAACCGTATATTTCTAAACTTTACTTAAAAATAATCAGCTTCACGCTGTATCCCGCACACGCAAGGTAGGCAGAGGGAAATTAGTTTTAAAACACTCCGTTCCCCACTTTCCGCCGAATTCTGGAAGCAATACGTCTTTAGCGTTCGAACTGAACGCCGTTCACTGCCTTTAATTAACTTTTGTCTTTTATCTTAATCTTAATTTACTCTGTTATTTAATCTTTTATGTTAAAAAAAATATATAAATCACTTTTAATATTCTTTGTAAATCATAGAGAACGCTCTCTTTATCGATTATGTTATCCTCTTCTATTCTTAAAAGAAAGGACATACTAAAAAGCATAATATACGTAGAATACCAAAAATAAATATTACTAAAAATAAACTAGTGCATAGGTTTCTACTATACATTGCTCTAATAAGTGAACTCCAGTATATTATTATACATGTTATTAATAATTACTGAAGAATATAGCGTACATCACCTTCACCTCGTTGCGAAACAAGGAAATAAAATGTAAGTCAATCTTCAGTAATAATATGATAACGAGGAAGTGTTATTATTATTAAATATTAACCCATAATGGCGCAGTGGGACGGCATTTGACTGTAACCGCAATGGTCGTGGATTCTATACTCTTTAGATTAAACTACTTTCGTTCGTATTGGGAGAGGGGAATTCCCTTATCTAAGTGACACACGAAATGTCTTGACATACAACTATACATATATATATAACAGGATAAAAGGTGAAGCTAAAAAAAATAAAAAACAATAACACTTTTTCTTACTTTCTCCCGCTATGACAGCTGTAATCTAAAATAAATATTGTAAAAACTTAACCATCAATAATATTTAATGGACAATTACTTAGTCAATTTTCAATATCATTCTAATATGTAAGAGATATCTACTAATATTATATTAATGAAAGACTTAAAATCCATATCAAAAAATGAAAATCACTATTACTATGAAAATATGAGCAAGTCATTTTTGTTATTGAGATACTCGCGTTATAAATGTTTGCCCCCATATGTGGGTATTAGTGAGTCACCTACGCCAGACCATCTAGTATTCTTTTGAACATCTACAAGGTAAGTTGATTTTACGTAAACTGAATATTAAATTTAAAAAATAATTATTATATAGTACGTGCTTTTATTAAATATAACTCACTTAAGAGTTAGATATTTCATATGTTATCTCGGATTATTAAGGAATATTTAAAACAATATCGTATTTTCATAAAAAAAATATTATATTGCCAGTTTTGAGTTTAAGAGTGATAATTGTAATTATGCATTTGACTAGTTATAAAAAAATACAATTACTTATTTGAAACTCAATACAAATAAATAACGTGATGATAATAATAATACGATTTTTATTTACAGGATTAATCATTAAACGAAAATGGTATTAGCACGGAAATACGTCGTCAAAAAATATTTTGATGGACTGCCTAAACGTACCGACTATGAAATAGTAGAGTATAATCTACCTCCTTTAAAAGATGGAGACATTTTGTTAAAGACAGAATGGGTCAGTGTGGACCCCTATCTGCGGGCACATAGCAATTTCGGCGATGTTCCCTACGATCAGTATGGTTTTCAAGTTGCAGTAGTTCAGGAAAGTAAAGACGCTAACTATCCAGTTGGCACTAAAGTTGTAACACATAATGGTTGGTGTGACTACTCAATTTCGCGAGACCTTAAAGACGATCCAACAGATGATATACCAACAGACGTTATTTATAAGCTACCTAATATGAAGGGCTTACCAGAATCCCTTGGCGTCGGAGCTGTAGGAATGCCCGGAGCTACAGCTTATTTCGGTTTCCTAGAACTTTGCCAGCCTAAAGCCGGTGAAACAGTGGTAGTGACAGGCGCCGCTGGGGCAGTAGGCTCTCTCGTGGGACAAATTGCCAAAATCAAAGGTTGTAAGGTCATCGGCTTCGCGGGATCTGATGAAAAAGTGCAATGGTTAGAAAAGGAACTTGGTTTCGACAAGGCTATCAACTATAAAACCGCAGACGCCCATATTGCCTTAAAAGCTGCTGCTCCAGACGGTGTCGATTGTTACTTCGACAACGTTGGAGGAGAACTTAGTAGCATTATTATAGGACAGATGAATTCGAGAGGCCGAGTGTCTGTGTGTGGCTGTATCAGCTCTTATAATGATGATCCTTCTGAAATGCCAAAAGCAACGATATTGCAACCATCTGTTATTAGCAATCAGTTAAAGATTGAAGGCTTCATCGCGACGCGTTGGTTTCATCAATGGTCAGAAGCATTCGATCACTTGGTAGAATGGATGAAAAGTGGTCAACTAAAGTCACCTGAACATGTCACAGAGGGATTCGATAAGATTTTTGATGCCTTCGTTGGCATGTTAGTAGGAGAAAATGCTGGTAAAGCTGTGGTTAGAATTTAAGAAAAATATACTACATGAAATATGACAAATCATGGCGTTAGATACAATTAAACTGAGATTAAAATTGTGATATTGAAAAGAAAACCTAAAAAACATATTTTGTTTTAAAGTTTTCAACTTATTTAATAAAGCTATTTATATACTTATTAAATTACTCATACTAAAACTTTGATGTATCATTAAATGTTTTTAAGAAATTAATGCAATTATATTTAATAAATATTCGTATAGTTCAACCTTCGACCGCTTGAACTATACGAATATTTATCCTATCTATATATATAAAATCGAAAGGTCACTCACTCATCACGAAATCTCACAAACTACAAGAGCTAGGAATCTCAAATTTTCCATAGGAGTTACTTATAGGACGTAGGTGCTCGCTAAGACGGGATTTTGCAATATTCGACTTCTAAGGGGTTGTTTTTGGGTTCGAAAGTTTGTATGAAACTTCGTTACTATAAATGCTAGGAGTCTCAAATTTTGCATAGACGTCACTAGGACGTAGTCATGGAGACAGAGATTAATAATAACATAGTTCACGCGGGTGTAACCGCGAGCGGACCGCTAGTATCTTATAAAACAAAGTCGCTTTTCGTGTCTGTCTGTTGTTTCTAACTCTTCTTCTTCTAAACCACCCAACGGATTTTAATGCGGTCTTCACCATTAAGTCGGGTGTTTTTCGTAGAAGGTTTATATATAGTTTATTATTTGTACATTCTTATGTAAATTAGCATAAATACGATAAATGTGTATAAAGTCCTACCCGTTGAGACACTTTCGCGCATGCGCTGCTCTAATGGTTAAGTACTACATGAAAAAAATGTACTGGAGTATTGTCCCTCTTAATAAGATCTACAAAAAAGTCCGCGAGAGCATATTCGTATCAGTTAGATATTACGGTAATTATAGATTAATATATAAGGGAGCAACAAAACAAGGCCGAGTCGGTGACACAACTGATTTTATTATTATACCAAACTACCTACATACAACACGCCCCCCCTTAAAAAAAAACAAAATGTAAACAAAACAAAAAAAAATAATAAATACAAACTATTTTAAATAAAACTAAAAAAAAACTTCTAACAAAATATTAATAACAATAAAATAACCTTTCTTCCGTAAACAATTTTAAATTATTAGAACTGTAAGGAGAGAGTGTTTAACAATTTATATAATAATAATAATAATAAAAAAACAAATAATATGAAAACTATTTCCCGTATTTGCCTTTATGCAAAACGCATGCACGCTTAGGGCGTGTTGGCAATATTGGTTCCTCGGGATTAGGGTTACAAATCGGTGTACTAACTGAGTCAATAGACTCTGATGTTTTAGAATCAATTAATTGATCTGATAAAGTTTTAGAGGAACTATTAGAGTCACCCACCGTTTCACCGTCCGGACTCGTCTGTAACTCAACATCTTCTTGCACTTGGGGCCCTGCAGAATATCGTAAATTCTTTTTAACTGGAAGCAACTGATCAATGTGGCGTTGCCATTCACGACCGTCAGTTGTTTTTACACTGTAAGTACATGGAGTTTTGCGATCAATTACCTTTGCTTGTACCCATTTATCCTGGCGAGGGCTATAATTACGTGCTAAAACAGTGCTTCCAATCTCAGCGTTTCTAATATAACCAGGGCGATTGTGACCAGATCTTTCCTGTAATAATTCTACTCGATCAGCTGGATTAGGCATGAGCACGTCTAATCGTCCACGTAAGCGCCGGCCAATCAGAGCCACTGCCGGTGCAACGCCAGTACTAGCATGTTCCGTATTACGATATTGGAATAAAAATTTATTAATAGCTGTACTTATCTCTTCCCCTTCATGAATCGCCTTTTTCATTGTTCTTTTAACCGATTTAACTGCGTTTTCCGCCGCGCCGTTTCCAGCTGGTCTATAAGGACTTGTGATAGTATGAAAAATTACATTCTTCTTCATGTAATCTGCAAATTGACTAGAGGTAAACGGTGGACCACCATCGCTGACTACCTGAGACGGTAAGCCAAATCTGGCAAACAACTCACGTAATTTACATATCGTTGCCACAGCAGAAGTACTCTTGACCTGTTGAACTTCGATCCATTTACTATGAGCATCAATCGTTACTAAATAGTATTTACCTTGAAATTCAGCAAAATCAAGGTGAAGACGCTTCCAAGGTTGTGTGGGAAAAATCCACGGATGTAATTGACCACGCGGTGGTGCATCTCTCTGCTGACGGCACGCCGAACATTGTCGGCTATGTTTTCTATTTCATTATCCAATTGAGGCCAGTAAACATACCCTCTGGCGATTGACTTCATTTTGACTACCCCGAGGTGCCCCTCGTGTAATTCTTTTAAAACCCGCCCCCGTAATTTTTTCTGGTATCACAACCCTATGGTTATATAATATGCACCCCATCTCCAGTGCCAAATTGTCTTTACGATGTAAATAAGGTTTCTCTGCGTCCTCAACTTTACCAGGCCAACCCCTGATGAGATAATTAACAATATTTTTCAAAATAACATCATGTTGTGTTTCATATGCAACATCCTTAACACTAATAGGAAATGATTCTTCCACATAATTAAGATAGTAAAATGAATCTCCGATTGGTTCCCTATGCACGTGCGGCAACGGTAATCGTGACAAAGCATCAGCATTACTGTTCTCCTTAGATTTAACAAATTCCATTTCAAAATCGTAAAGCTGCTAATTTTTACCGCGTATCGTTGTAATCTACTGGCTACTGTTTGAGGAAGGCCAGATTTCGAACCAAAAAATAAATAAAAGTGGTTTATGATCCGTTTTAATAATAAAATGACGCCCGTACAGATAATGGTGATGCTTCAACACCCCGCTAATGATTGCCAACGCCTCTTTGTCCAACTGGCTATAGGCGCGCTCCGCTTTATTAAGCGTGCGAGATGCAAAACAAATCGGACGCTCCCCACCGTCTGGAAAACGATGCGCCAATACACTACCGATGCCGTACGAGCTACTATCAACTGATAACACCAGTGGTAACTTAGGATCATAATGTACAAGTACACGGTCACTTAAAATATTTTTTTTAACAGTAAGAAATGCCTCTTGACAATGCTTAGACCAGTTCCAAGCGACATTTTTATTCAGTAACATATATAAAGGTGAAAGAATATCACTACAATTAGCAATAAACTTAGAATAATAATTTACTAGGCCTAAAAGGAACGTAATTGAGTTATGTCAC
>HE671599.1:63732-85399 GCA_000313835.2 Heliconius melpomene melpomene | reverse complement strand
AATTACGTTCACTTTTAAGCAAATGTTTTTTAAGTTTGGATTTAAATGAGTTTAGGGAATGGCTTTTCTGGATAGGATTGGGAAGTTGGTTCCAAAGGGATGCGGCATATACAGTAAAGGATTTTTGAAGGAATTTGGTATTGCTCTTCGGTACGTCCAACATCGGAATGACATACGAACGCCTAGAGCGTGAGGGACAGGGAAGCAGATTAAAGCGGGAGCGCACGTAAACAGGATAATTCATGTAATTCAGGATTTTAAAAAGGAATATAAGGATGTGCATATCACGGCGAAGGCGAATTGGGAGCCAATTAAGCTGAGCTCGAAAATGGGAGACATGGTCATACTTACGCAAGCCGTAAACAAAGCGTATGGCCAGATTTTGAAGACGCTCTAATTTGTTAAGTAGCTCCTCGGTCACATCCAAATAGCAAACATCGGCATAGTCGAGTATTGGAAGCAGAAGTCATTGCGCTAGCATAATTTTGGTTTTGTGAGGAAGAAAGTATTGGAGACGCCTAAGTTCGCCTCAGTTCATAGTTCTTCTAGTTAACTGGAAGATTTGGTCTCAGATTGACATTATTACAAGCGTCATATGTACATAGCACACGAAACAGCAATTTAATACTTTCGTCAACGACCACAAGCTCACAATGCAGTCGTTTATCTAATTTATTTAAATTAACGAGATGATAGGGTCGAAGGCCGAACAAAAATCACTGTATTTTAGTTCTACAAATGTATGCTACACAGAAAGATATCTGTAAAGTATTTCTTTTAAATCGGCTTCACGCTGTATCCCGCACACAACAGGAAACGTAGTGTTAAGACACTCCGTTCTCCACTTTCCGCCGAATTCTGGAGGTATTGCGTGTTGAGTGGAATATTTCTTTTGTTATTCAATAATAGATTTTACTTTTTACTTAAAAAATATATTATGATCTAAGTCCATGTTTCAATGTAGAGTTAAAATTAATCCACAATTTAGGTTAATCATTTTTGCAATGATAATAAATTTTCAAAACAATTTAATACTTAGTACTGATAAAATAAAATATTTTTTAGTTTCCTGTTGACGAGTTAATAAGCCCATCGTTCAAGCCTGAACAAAGATTCGTCAAATGGAGTGTTCCATCCACAGACGGGGAACCCGGACGAGATTATTGGTCGATCACTCAATATTTTGTATCTGAAGGTAATATGTGTCTTAAATAGAAGATTAAACGTTATTAAATGTATATTTATACTTAAACTAGCGACCCTCTTGCGGCTTCGCCCGCTTTAACTACTGGATTATTCATATAATGTATGTTTGCAAAGCACTTAAGATAATGTGAAAATTAATTAAACCCTAATGCAACCCGCATTTTCGTAGTTTCAATATAGATTTTCCAATTGTTTTACACAGCAAGGATTTTTAGGAGGTACCATAATTTTAAATCTGTGCTACTAATCTTTTCAAGTACTTATTAAAATATATTTAAATGACTATTTTTCCATAGTTAAATGACTATTTTTAAACGGAAGAAATTATAAACAAACTAGCGACCCCCTTGCGGCTTCGCCCGCTTTAACTACTCGGATTATTCATATAATGTATGTTTGCAAAGCACTTAAGATAATGTGAAAATTAATTAAACCCTAATGCAACCCGCATTTTCGTAGTTTCAATATAGATTTTCCAATTGTTTTACACAGCAAGGATTTTTAGGAGGTACCATAATTTTAAATCTGTGCTACTAATCTTTTCAAGTACTTATTAAAATATATTTAAATGACTATTTTTGCATAGTTAAATGACTATTATTAAACGGAAGAAATTATAAACAAAAGCCTACCTGCTAATAACTACTACAAAAAATATGAAACCAAATATATCGCGCTGAAATAATTATCCAATACAATGCATTCAACTCCAATTATCCAATACGTGCAAACGCATCTTAATCTTCGTTACTATAGAGGCAGGCGGGTTTTTTTTTCGAGCTTGTGGTTAATGCTGAAGAGGGTATTTTGTCCCTGATGAAAAGCAAGCACTATATGGCTGCCTGTGAGGAAAATTAAATAGAATGCATCGGCCAGGAATCGAACCCGGGCCGCCCGCGTGGCAGGCGGGCATTCTACCACTGAACCACCGATGCGTGTAAGGCAGGCGAGCGCGGCGGACGCGCTTGTATAAGCAAAAAGTCGCGCGGCGCGCAGGGACGCGAGTGGCGAGCCGTTTCGCAGCAAGGATTTTTTGTTTTATAAGATATATGATAGGATATTAAACATTTAACAAATTTATTTCAGAGTCTCTAAAAGCGGGTGCTGGTCCCCAAGTCGAGAACGGCGCTACTTTACAAGATGGTGGTGTTTGGGTTAATGATCTTGATGGCCAGCTTATGCGAATTCCAAGCACTGAAGCTGAACTCAACACAACTCTGTTCAAGAAACAGAATTGCGTTCCTAACATGGGTTTGAACTACGTTCTTATTAGCCAAAAAATATCTTTAGTAAAGTTAAAAAAAAAACCGCACTATCGCACACGCTGTTAGGCACTCTGTTGCCCGGTTACTGCCGAATTCTGGAGGCAGGTTCTGGAGGCGATTGAGTACCTTAACTCAACGCCGTGCTTTCTCTCGATACCAGAGCGAGGAATTGAAAATATAAATTTAAATAAATATTTAGTTTCCTTGAATGGGGATAAAATCCACAACCAGTCACGTTTACAGTCACACCTCTTCAATAAAATTAAAAGAGGTAAATTCATTCGTTGGCCCAAAAAAACAACAGAGTAGTAGATATGACAATCAAAGGAAATTGTAAAAATTGTATAACAGATAAAGATCTAATATAATAAATACTTACGTATCAACAAAAACATGTGAACCAGCATATCTGTTTATATACATATTTAGTTGATAATAAATATAATATAAACATATTTTGTAGGAAATTAATATTATTAATGATATTAATTGATAACCACTATTAATATTTAATCGATAACCACCTAAGCATATAATGTTATCAATGTCCTAAATGTCCAAAAGTTGCAGAACCTTCATTAATAATATTCAATGCTATTCATTTGCTCTCGTATATGATCCAAAAATCAAATATAGGTAGATATGTTTAATTGTGCTGGTCGCGAGTTCAATTCGTCGCTGTAAAAATACTGGATTTAAATAATTTTCAAATCCCGCACACTACAGGGTAGGCACAGGGAACCTAGTGATAAGACACTCCGTTTTCTGCTGAATTTTGGAGGCACTGCGTGTTAAGTGGTGGAACTCAACGCCGCGCTTCGTTTCGATGTCAGAATGAAGAAATGGAAACATAAATTCAAATAAATGTATCATTTCTTCGCGTCGCGTGTAAACGCGTCAGTCACATTTGTCTCAAAAATTTATTAATTTTCATTTCTTCAAAGGAAAACGTACCATTAGGATTTTTCCATTTACATTAGTTTCTAAAATGAGCGGCAATTGGAAATAGAAGTACCTCCATTCAGTTCCAGTAATCATTATCTTTTAGTCTTATATCTGACCATTCCAAATATTTGTTGTTATTTTCAGGTATTCACTATCACTACAATATGACTCGCGAAAAATCTTGTGAGACCCTACTCCCATGGTTTGCAGTGACCACGAAAGGGTAACTTGATGCTTACGTGTATTGGCTCCTTCAGGTTCTTTATATCCGTATTAAGACACACAGTTCCCAATTTTCCGCCGTATTCTGGAAGCCTTGTGTTGAGTTGCGCTTTACCTCGACATCAGAGAAAAAAATGAAAATATTAAATGAAAATAAAATATGTAATATTAACATTACTAATGTTTCATTGTAGTGACATGTAATATTAATATTTACTAATTTAGCAATACTTTTACAACACCACTGAAACTATCACTTTATTTATTATCTTTATTTATTTTTATATATAGATACCTTGTCGGCGTCGGTTTCCAAATCTTTGGCAAGCTAACTAAACCTCCTAAAGGCAGAGACTGGTTCGAAGTTTACAACGGGCGGACAATTGCAGAGGTACGAAAATTTAAAAACAACAAATTTAGCATTACAAAAGGATAGTCCGCTTGTTTCGCAATTCACAGGCTAAAATAAACCCTTCCACCGAGAAACCTGATGTAATGGAAAAATGCTAAGATATTTTATCTCAATCGTTTTCGTCATTCAATTCTTTATCTTGGAGCGATTAATAAATATTTTCCAAAAATCGATTTGCAGCAATGAGTAGATATTTTCTATATTCATAAATAATTTAATAAATACACAAGTATTTCACGAAGTAGGAATAGAACCATAACTATATTGTGTATGACCACACAACGTCCTACACCTAGATAACCTTATCTAAAATTATAATATAAAACAACAATATTATTTTTAAAAAAACATGAAAAAAGATACTAAAAAAGCTTTGTTGTTATGTACGATCTACAATCGATCAAATGATGCACAAAAATTATACATATTTCATTACGAAGATACATTACATAAATTCCGTGTGGCAAATGATTAAATACAAAAATAATGCCCTATCTGATAGCTGCGGTAGAATGGAAACCAACAACTAGAAATATATATCATTTATGTTGATAAGTATGTGACTTAGTGATATATATAATAGCCATAGTGGGGGTGTAGTTTCAAATATCATCATCATCATCATCATCATTAACATCAACAGCCATCTTTTGTCCACTGCTAGACATAGGCCTTCCCCAATTCTCGCCACCACACTCGATCCTCAGCTCTTCGGACCCATCCGCTCGTCGGTCGATCTGGCAGGGCGTCGTCGTCCCACCGGTCGTTTTGTACGAGGTTTCAAATATTATATGCACAAATTATGTTCTTTTTTTGGTAGATTTTTGTTAGTATACCTATATCTATGGTGGGTATCTGATAATTTTATATTAATCAAAATAGTTGTTGAGCATAATAAATATCATCTATTAATAAATAAAAAATGAAAATATGGAACTTCTGGAACTTCAAACTACGATTGCCTTGCGTCCCTACCTGCTGCGCCATACCTAGATGTGAAATAATTAACCATTTTTCTATTAAATATGACAATTTTTGCGAGCAGAATGAAATGAAGTCTCGAAATATTATAATACAATACAATAACTATTTGCCCGTAAATAATAATCAATAACTTAAATAATATAAATTATATTAAACAAATAAGAAGCGGGCGAGGCCGCGCGCGGCCCACTACTTTATAATAAATATTCAAAATTGTGTTAATAAATATTTTTATATTTAGATGACAGTGCCCTTTGCACCAGAGTGTCTTTACAAGCTGGCTGAAAATCACCCGGTCCTCAGTCTTCACATCTATTACATCGACAATCCCTGGGATATCAAATGCCGGTAATTATTTATTTACTTTGAAGGTGAAGAATGTTTTTTACGTATTCCCCGTAATCCAAAAACCTTTATTTCAAATCCAAAATCCAACTCATCCAAAAACCTTTATTTATTTTAAAATAAGGATTCTCTGAATGTAATATGAACTTATGAAAAATATGTAATAAAATCAATATTATATGATTGTAATTTCTAGGGATGGAGACTCAGCCAAACCTGCCGGAGTCCTTAGCAGGCTTATATTAAATGGAGAACGCTACTCGTCCACCTTATGGGATTATACGAAAAAGATCCTTAATAGCTCAGGCTAGAAGTCTAAAAATTAAATCGTTTTTGTAAAATTACATTACATTTTAGGCTTTTTAAAATACCTTTTAAATAAAAAGGAGACATAAATGGTATTAAATAAATAACTTCGTAATTTACAAATTTCTTTTTATTTTAAATACTTTACTTTATGTAAGTATCTTAAGATGTGCGAAGAGTAAAAAAAAGGTAAAAAAATCAGACATGGCGGCTTTTCGACGCCATTAAACTGTAAAAAAAATGATATATTGCATAATACACACACACACACAAACAAATACACATGAGAAAATGTTGAAGCTTCTCAACATTTTTACGGTTCAGTGCATATTAAATCATAAATACTTATTAATTATTATTATAATCAATTGCTATCTTCGGATTAAGCAGATTCCTATGAAATATCTTTTAACGATAAGACTTACGAATGGAAAATAATATAAATAGGTATGCTGAGGTAATTACCTACACAGTCACGACAATCCAACCATGAAGGGGTTACTGGTCTTCCTCGGGCTTGCTCTAGCATGCGGTAAGATTGTATCAATTTAATTGTAATAATCTTCATCTATCCTTGGCATTGTATTGTATTATTGAAAATAACGCAATTGAAAATAACATTATTATTTATTTTATTACAATATTATTTTTAAATTATTTTTATTTTATTTGTTACAGTCTCTGCTCACAAGCCGGCAATACGAGGTACGCTGTTCTGTTTCTTTGTTACTTTTAATTTTTATTTTATAAATTATAGTAAAATAATAGTTATCAGATAAAAAGGAACGAAATTAATATATTCAATTATTTTACAGTCCGGTTCGATGTTGGGCTCGGAGTGGGTTCCAACTTCTTCTATGAAATCCCCTTTAACATGAGGGACGCTGTCCAAGAGAGATGGACTCTTACAGAACGAATTCCTGGACCTCGCGCTTCTCTCGTCCTACTCTGTCCACCTGACCGCGCCGTCTGTGGATACTACGATGACAACGGTTTTCCCGCTGGGTTACAAATCGCTGTAAGTACAATATGCTCAGGCAAAGGGAGTTTAATTCACTCACACTCTGTTCCCCACTTTCCACCGCCGATTTTTTTTGTCATTAATATTTCGAAATGGCTTATAGGTATAAGCTTATTTTTATTTCAAAGCACTTTAAATTTCATAACGATATCTTCAACAGCTACATAAAATAGAAACTTTAACGTTAAGAGCTGTTACTCCGTAACTCTCTTTCTGTAAGGGTTAGAAGCAAAAATATTGGAGTTTCGCTATTTCAGAAAAATACAATGCAATTATAGTACCAAACAATTAATTATAATCCAATGCAACCTTCCCATGTTAATCCGACTAGATATAATTCAGCATTTTTCAAACATTTTGAATATATTTTACGGTTGGGAAAATGGGATGTGTTATATATTTATATTTTAATTGTTCAGGTCCGTCAAGACGAGTTCACCGATGCTGTCTACGACTGGAATGTACAAGGATTCTACGAATGGGTACCCGCACCCCGCAGCGGTGCCGTTATCAAATACTGGGCTATTCATCAATTCTATGTCTCTGAGGGTTAGTTTAATTATAATTAATAAGTAAAGACAAGTACATAGAACTACAATAACTTAAAAAAAAAAATTAAATCAACTTTTCACTGTATCCCGCACACAGCAGTATAGATAGAGGGAACGAAGTTTTAAGACTTTCGCACTTTCCGCCAAAATGTGGTGGTATTGCGTGTTGAGCACCTAACCTAACACCAGAGCGAAGAAATGAAAATATAAGCTTAGGTAAATCAATATTTCATTTCCTCGAGTGGGATAGAACCCTCAACCAGTTGCGTTTTTTGTCACTCATTTTTTGGCGCCACGATTGGCCTCACAACTTAAAACAGAATATCAAAGAACTATTCTTTATTTATCCTTTATTTAGAGTACCTCCAGTTGAGCGCCGAGCAACGTCGCGCTAGCTATAACGAAAATAAGCTGTTACAAGAGCACGCTGTCTGGGTCAATGGTTTCAATGGAAAACTCGACCGCATAAACGACAAACAGAGCGAAATCGAAAAGACCATCTACACCAAGCAAGCCTGCATTCCATGGATGGGTAAACATTTTATATCAATTATTATCATTTTCTCATTCCCTATGCGTTTCTCCTATTCTAAATCTTATTATTAATTATTCTCGTTTCTTAATTAATGACTCGGTCACACGTGTGATTTAAAATTGAATCTAAAAAATATTTATTATTATAATTTAATCGAGTGCTATTAGGATTAACTAAAAAATAAAACAATAAATCAGCTTCACGCTGTATTCCGCACACAACAGGGTAGGCAGAGGGTAGGCGTGTTTAGACACTCCGTTCTCCACTTTCAACTCAACGCCACGATTTACCTCGACACCAGAGCGAAGAAAGGGAAATATAACAGTCACACCCTTGTGCGCTGCGCCACGACGGCTTTTAATATAATTTTTTCAATATGTAGGTCGTCACTACTACTACAACATGACGGCTGAGCTCCCATGCGCGGCGAACACCCTGTACCCATGGTTCCCGTTAGTGCACACCCAGGAGATGATCGGAACTGGACTTATCATCTACGGAGTGCTTCCCATTAAGTCCGGCGTACGCAACTGGTTTGAGAGACCACCCAGGCTAGCAGTCCAGGTAAACATATTATGCTTAATATTGAGGATAATTTACAGCGCTCGTTGCCTAAGTATTTTTATATCTTAATGTTAACTTATGAAAATACCTTATACAACAAATCAAACTAACTAAATAAAGCCTATGCGTATTTATATTTAAATGAAAATATTTTTTTTTTCTTTTAGGCTATCGTACCTCATGGACCCCAGTGCCTGTATAAATTGGCCGACAAACCCGGTCTTGTGACCATCCACATTTACTACATCGACAGACCTTGGGGACTCGGCTGCTTGTTGAACTAATTCAATACAACGTTGAAGTGATATTTTACAAAATAGTCATTAATACCTATAGATATTTATCTACATCTGTTAAAAACATTAGATATAATATAAATTTTTGAGACTATAAATTTTTTTTTTTATTATTATGCCTGTGTGTAAAGTAAGAATTATTTTCATATCCATTATGCTAAAGAATTATTGCATTTTTGCATTCAATTCAGAATATTGTATATAAGAAAGCAAAGTTGCAACTTGTGAGCAATTGCAAGTATTAGTTTGTATTATAAAAAAATGCAGCTTAGTCCTTCAAATACATTGTTTTTATTACTGCAAGAGAAAGATGCAGCAGGAAAAAAATCAAAAGCAAAATTATTATGATCCATTACTCTTTGGTATGAAAACTTATGTAAATTTTTCCTAATCATTGAATCTCTGCAACATGCATGCTCGTAATTTCGTGTCCTTTTCAAGATCTTTTCTGCCCTTATTATTTTATATTTTTTTATAATGTGCAAATAAGTGGTACTGTTAACAATATATAATCTATAAGACGATAGTAATTGATAAAAACAAAAACTCTATATTATAATAACTTATTTTAATCAACACTTAAAGGAGTCTTGAAAGATTTCTTTTTGATTTTTTGCTGTCTGCGTTTAAGATGTCTCTGAATACGACCTGTACCTTCCTTCTTTAATTCTTCATATTGTTTCACAAGAGACTCAACTCGTGATTCAGCTGTAGTAAAACAATAAATATTTTAGTACAAAATATGTTTTTTTCATAACTATAACAAATATTATATAATCTAGACCAGAATTGAGTAAAATGTAATTATATTAATGACCAAGGATTATGATTAAATTGTGTAGTTTTCAATCATGAAAGTAATTATATTTAATAATAATTACTTATTAATGATCATTAATTAATCTGTAATCATAATCTCATTGCTATTAGAAATACCTTTTCTGATAAATTATGATTAACTTATACATAGAAATCATATTATTCTGAAAGTATTATTATTATATTATAACATAGTTGAATCTAGTGAAACAATACCCATGTATATACACTATATTTGTTAAGCGTCGAGTGCAACACTCACCTGAATTTTTAGTGCCATATTTGTGAGTCGAGTACAAACTTTTTCATCATAAAGTTAAATTTGTTAAATATTTAAAATTATATTCTATACTTACATTTATTTTTAAAGTATGGTTGTCTGCCATGTCTAAATTCATCCTCCACCTCTAGTTTCATTTTTGCTTGTTTCTCTCTTTCTAATTTCTTTTTCTTGTTAGCTTTTTCTTTGTCATTTAATCTCTGCAATAATCTTCGTAATTTTATTTCTTTTTCTGGATCATTTGTTTCTTTCAATTCTGCCCGAATTGCTTTTATGTCATTTGTTCGTATATTAGATAAGAAACCATAATTTTCAGAAAATTCTTTCTTATCAAATGTACCACATAAGGGGTCAAATCTGAAAGTATTCATTAAAATAATTTATTCAGAGATCAGTATGTATATATGTAACAAAACTTTCAATATAAGATGTATAACAGGTACTCAATATATTGTATTTATGTACAGGCTGTTGTGACACATGGGCACAAAAAGCAACTGTAAATGTGACACCTAGTGCTTTTCCCATTCCAGGAAATTAAATATTTAACATCATCATTTTCAAAAAAACTTTTATATATTTTTTTTAACTAAAAGTATTAAAAAGAGAATCTAGGTACATAACTATTTTAGAAATTATGAAATGCAGTAAGATGCAATCCCATTGTAACATGATTCATACTAAAGTATAAATACCTAGGATCACGGGTCTCTTTCTTTTTAACAGGAACAATATCTTGCAACATAGATACAGGTTTCTTGGAACTCATCTCTCTTGGTCTGTTCTTGTTTTCTCTTCTGAAAACTTTTTTCTCATTTTGTACTTTCTCACTTTTACCAAATATAACTTCCTTGTACACTTTAGCACCAATTTTTTCTTTTAACTTCTGCAGATCCTCAAACGACAAGCTTGATAATTCCTGTTTAATTTCTATCTATAATAACAAAAACGTAGTACTTTTAATTATATACATAATAACACTAAAACATATGAATATTTTTCATTTACTAATTTTGTATATTATAATTTATATCACTTACTCGTTCTGCATCTTCATTTATCTCGGTATCTGTTTTAGAACTTTCATCACTACTATCCATTTTCGGAAAAATAAATATACTTGCACTTAATTATTTCTGTCCTTATAAATTTATAACCTCAAAATTCAAGTTTTAATTCAGCACACAACATAAATAAATAAATGTGTGAATGTCAATTAAATGTCAAACTCAAATGTCACAAAGACGGCAATGCCATGATTTATTTTTTAAATAGTATCGTACTTAGTATCTAAGAAAATATAGACGGTGGTAAAAATAGTTATAAATTTTATAATAATTTAAATTTAAGATTGCTTAATTATCAGTATGAATTATATAATGACTTAGAAGGGTTTTTAATATTTTAATTACCTTTTATATATTTTCTCATCACTTATGCCCACAGAAGATATATACGCAAAGAATGTTCATGTTATACTATGTCTGTGCTCTGTGGTACATTATGTCAATGAGTAATGTTGACAAATTGGAATTACGTGTAGACTTGTAGATGTAGAGAATTAGAGATAAACAAATGTTAATTTTTTTTGAAAACCTAAAAAAAATCAAAGTTCAAATGTTCTGTTTGATTTGTTTTATATTTGACTTACACTAATTTTGTAAAACGAAAACCAAGAGGTTGAATTAATTAATGTTTTACATTAAGTATGAATATCAATAATGAACACATATTTGTAACTAAATTCAATATTAATGATGAATTATACTATGCTAAGATTAATTGTACACAAAATAAAACTGAATTATTTAGTATAGAAATTTTAAGCCAAAACCAAAGTTGGTCCGGAAATTTTACACGCGACGCGGCAAAAACATTTGGTGAAAGTTTAGATGAAAATGAAGAAGAATATTTCGCTAACGTAATAGCTGCTTTAAAAAGGAAAGAACAAACTTATATAGTTGATTTTACACTCGATAAAAATAATACGAATGTATCAAAATTTATTTGGAAAAGGAAACTTTCTAAAGGTTTTTTAATACATGGGTATGTAATGTTACGAAAGGATGTAGGTACAGTGACCAAAGATACCTTGATAGACTATTTATTGAATGAAAACGAAACACTTCAATCTTCTATAGAAATTTGTAATAAAGAAATTGATTCAGTAAATAATCAGCTGCTACAATATAAAAGACAATTTGAAAACCTTATAGATATAAAGAACACAATAGAAGATAATTTGTATGGAAAATTTGTTCAAGTTTTAAATTCAAAGAAAAAAAGAATAAAATTACTTGAAGATGAATTAAATAACATTGAACAAAGAGGACAAAGCAGATATCCTGACAGCGACTTTGATGATGATTAATTATTATTAGGAAAAGATATATTTATATTTTATTGTGTAAATAATATTTTAATAAAAATATTCTATATAAAATATAATAAATCAGGTTTTATTATTCTGACATCAATTATGAAAAATAATATTAAGGTAATTGAGAAGTAAGAAGAAGAAGAAGGTTTAAGAAGTAGTGGGACTTTTGAGAGGCTGAATTATTTTCATTTCTCTGCTCTATCTGCAGAGTATAAAATTCAAGCAAAAAGCTGGGAATAAAATATAACACTTGGTTCTCTTTGCCTACCATGCAATAACCTAAACTTAATTAAAAAAAAAAAAAAATTAAGTATTTAATTAAGAAATTTAATAGCTTCTATCTAATATAGGTAAATTAGGGCTTGTTTTTTGATTATGGCGTTCCAATCATGCCAGTTGAGCACATATCACTTTGCCAATGTTACATTGTATAGAGTACACAAGAAGGAGGTGTATACAGTAAATAAGAGATATGTTATAGTTACTATCCAACTTCAATGTTTACAATCTGGCTACACTTGTCAGGATTAAATAAAATAAAAACAAAACTATTTATACAGTATTCAATAATTTATTTTGTGAAAAAATTGAAAGTTTATAAAAGTTTTAACATTTAAGTAAGTAACACGGAAGTTTAATAACTTCTGCCAAATAATGTGATATATTTAGGTTTTTTGCTGCATGCTGGGTGGATACACTTGTCTTCAGCATTCAATTGCCGAGGGGGCTCGAAAGGAATACACAGTGACTTCGCACCCATAGCTGGCCCTTTAACTTCAGTTGATGGATCATCTTCAGTTCTATAATAAATATTTACCGATAAGAAATATATTATTTTTAATAAAGCGCGAGAGTACATGTACTTACATAAGTTTTGTTTATTAATCCATATTTTATTTAAATAACATGTATAACCTATAATTATTATTATATTTTTAATGAAAATATTATAAATAAATAATAAATAACTTGATTTATAAAAATAGGAAATAATAATTGTTTCTTCATTAAAGGACAGCAATATGAAATAATAATGTATAGATAATAACTACCTTGCACTGTCATTCTTAATGCTGTCCTCGCAAGGTATTTCTCCACAGAATGGCGCTAGAAGAATATGCTTCCTTTCCAATGCATCTATAAAGTCCTCCCACTTAGTCACAAGTGATAATCGTTCATCCCTTTCTTTACTTGCTCTAAGGACAAAACAAAGTCATGTTAATTCTTTTTTTTTAAATTTCGCTGTATCCCGCACATAGCAGGGTAGGCAGAGGGAACCTAGTATTAAAACACTCCGATCTCCATTTCATGCCGAATTCTGGAGTCATTTTAAATTAGGGACGCGAACCGGACCTCAATTTTGACCCGCTGCGCTCGCTAAATCCCGGTAGTGATCACATGTTGAACGAAGCGAGAAATGATTTTTTTAATTTTTAGATTTTTATTCGCCTAAAACCATCTACATGTGTGGTGTCATCGTGGTCATATCTATATATTTGAAAATTTTCATCTCAATCGGTTAAACCGTTTGGGAGCCTATTGGTGACAAAGAGTGTAAAAAGTCTCCAGTAGAGCGTTCCGCTCGCTTCGCTCAATAATATTAATAGGAAGAAAAGAAACAAACAAAGAAATACATAGAGTACGGTCGACGAGTTGTGGCCGTCGTAAATCTATGTTTTTTAAGCTTTTATGCATTGTGCGCTCGGAAAAAAAATATTCAATTGTAAGAAAAAATCCTAAAATCAAGTCTGCACAGCTATAGTTAACTTCAGGGCGGCCATAAGTTGATAAACACAATACGCCACTTTGCGTTGCGCAATCGAGTAAAAAGAGGAAAACAAATACACACTTATCCAACATATCCTGGTGTGTCTTCTCAAGCAAATCCAGGAGCTGTGCAGGTGCAACTCCTCGTTTTAGAGTAATCTTCTCTCCGGTGAGACGTCTCACTGCGACTACTTCGCCCTTCGCCATATCTTTGGGGCCTAGTTCTACGCGGATTGGCACACCCTGTGTATCAAAGTTTATTGTCACTCCTTTATATACAAATTAATTTTGTATGTAATATTGTATTGTACTGTAAAAATGTAGCGATTAAAACAAAGTTCAACATAAAAAAAAGCTGTAATACATAAAACTATGTTCACTGTAACAAAACTCAGATATAAAAATTAACCAAAAGCTTCAAATGGTGGAACTTCCAACCCGACAATTACTTCCAAGTAATTGTCTTTACAATCTCTTATCGCCATTATTTCAGCTGCCTCCATATTTTACACTAACAATTAACAAAAGTCTATAAGACTTACGTTTTTCTAAATAGGTGGAAACGTAACGTAATCACTTGAATTTCGCTACTACAATTTCCGCCATGAACAAACTAAATTACTGCCAAGGCAATATTTTTTCTGCCTATCCTTTAAGAAATAAACCCCACCTTAAGTTCCCAATGGTTGAACTTCCATCCCGGCGAGTAATTATCCCTATAATCACCGTCAGCCCTTATGCCACCTGCTTCCAACTCTTCTACCAGCTGCTTACAGGAGTCTATTAGGCTTTTACGTTCGTCCGCACTGCTGGAAGCTGTTATACCGCAAGGGACCACTATGGTTTGGATGTCTGCGACTCTTGGAGGAAGGACGAGACCGCGGTTGTCACCGTGGACGAGGACCATCACACCTGGTTATTAATAAAGTATAGGATATATTATTTTTTTATGTTATATACATATGTCTTAGAATAAAATATAGTCTATATTGCTATACTAGGACCCAATTTAAAAAAAGCTCGTCCGCTGCGATGTAGTGGACGTGATGGCACACATATCCAAACGTGCACATTCCAAAATGTGCCATAATTTTTTTTAAATATATTTTTATTACAATTATTATAAATATTTTGTTAGATATCATTCTACATAATATACTTAATATTATGTAGAATGGTATTTTTAAAAAGAAAGAAGTGAAAGACCAGAAAACCTGCATGTGAAAAAACTAATAAAATCCTTGAGTCATCCTCAGATTTAAAACAATAAAGTCAAGTCAGAGATATTTTAAAAAACAAAGTGCATACCTATAGTTCTAGTGGTTAAACCCCATGAATTCTGGAAGACGTACTTCTTCTCCTGCGTGTCGGGATCGTCGTATACTATTTCAAACATTTTAGAGAAGTTCATGCCGAGGTGATGACTGGTCGCGCCCTGAATGTTATAAAAAATATTTCAACTGATTAAAAAAGAAACTTTTTTAAATTATAAGCGAATTTAAAGGATTACGGTTTTTGGTTATATTAGATTTTAAAATATTTAAATTTGCAAACAAATAAAATTATTTTTTAATAATAGTAACAAGGCAAAGATAACTTAGTGTGAAGACACTCTGTTGTTAGGTATTCTAGAAAACGACCGAAGATGTTTGGTTTTTAAGACACGCGGTATTAACTCCGGCTACTTTCAACTATACGATGTTTATTATATTTTCATTTCTTCTTCATACTGGTAAGAAGACATAAGGCAGCATTGAGTCCGTCACTAAGTATGCAACGTCGTGAAAATTTGGCGGAAAATGAAGAACTTGAGTCTGAAAATCAGGTTCCTTCTGCTTACCCAGCTATATGCGGTATACAGCGTGAAGGTGAAAAAAATTAAAGACGATTGACGACGAAATTAGGTGATTTGCGCTAATTATTTATCCCAAAAATAACTTAATTAATAGACTGTTTATTCAATCAACACTATATATTTCGAAGTATCATAACGTCAAACTACCTGTATGCCCCTCCCACTAGCGGGTATGTAGGCCTCTACGGTAGTGGTGTAATCTCCGCCTGCGAACTTCTCCTTCTCCGTCTTGCGCCCCTTGATTACGGGCACCGCCAGCAGCTCCTCGTACACTCGGGCGTATAGCTCTGTGAAAATATTTCAAATTAGTAATTGCAATGAACAAAAAAAATATTACTGATCTTGCTAGAATATTGGGAAATGCTTTTTCCAGCAAGCAAAGCTAAAAAAGAATGGTTGTGTATAAAATTTTGTTATTAATTCTAGAAGATTGTCGTAAAATCAAGAGGTTGAATGCTATCAGAATCACAACAATATTTCGTCGACTTCAATGTCATCAGAGAGCAGTTTACATTAGAGAGACAACAAAGTCTTGAAGATATTAAGAAACAATCTCGGTTTGATTATTGAGAAATACAGACAAAATAAGAAGTCCGATAATAGCATTCAAATAAACAAAATAAAAATTATAATAAAAAACCTGAACATATTTTGACGTACCTAATATCTGCAGGACTTCCTCATCCGCTTCCTCTTTAGTACGGAAGGCTGTGTGTCCTTCCTGCCAGAGGAACTCGCGAGTCCGCAAGAACGGCTGCGGCTGCTTAAACTCCCACCTCTAAATTAATAACGGAAAATATAAGCTTTAAAAAATTGCAAGAAGAAATCGAAACCATATGACGTTTATTTTAATTTGAAAATTTCATTGCAAGTTGCACCACTAAACATTTTTTCTTAACATATAAATACGAGTAAAAGTTCATTCTCCCGAGTGGATATCGAACTAACAATCATACACGCGATGTCACTGCACCATAACGGTCTTAATATTTACTATATTATTTAAATATACTTAGTATATTAAATTCCTTGCGTTTACACTCAGCCGCCCAAATGCATCACAGCTATTATACATACAAATCGTACTAATATTATAAATCACAAGAAAACTACTAGACCGATTTATTTTAAACTTTATAGTACCAATACTACTATACATCAGAATAACACAAAAGTAGCAATTTACATTAAAAAAATATATAATTTGACTGTATAAGTTTAAGCGGGCGAAGCCGCATTTCGGTTACTAATAAACTAAACTAACCACAACATTGTTCCACTGGTTAAGCTTATACGGGAGGTCCCTGTGGCTCTGTATCCACTTGGCGTACGCTGGATACATGACGGTCTCAGAGGTGGGTCTGATGGCGATGTGCTCCGCCAATTCTGAGGAACCAGAGTGGGTCACCCAGGCTACTTCTGGTGCGAAGTCGGCTATGTGGGTCTTTTCACGTTCTAGTGCTGCCTGTGAAGTTTTAATTATATTAAAATTATGGTTCACGCTGTATCCTGCATGTATGTAGAGGGAACTTAATGTTAACCTGTTAGCCCAACTTTCGAAACAATGAGTGTAAAACAATAAAGTAGCGTTTACGTTTATAGTCGGACGCTGCTGCGCCACGAAAGCCTGTACTTAATTTAATTCAAAAATACAAAGAAAAAAAACCATACCTTTGACACAAATATAGGGAAGTATCCATCTTTGACTCCCAATTTCCTGAAGTTTTTACTAAGGAACTTCCTAATAACGTCCCAGATGCTATACGACCAGGGGCGTAGGATGTAACATCCGGAGATGTCGTAGTAGTCTATCATTTCAGCTGTAATATGAAAGTATTTTGATATAATTAGTGTTTGTTTTTTAAAATAGAACTTTTTACCACAGACTATTGTAAAGTGCTAAAATTTACGCGATCTATCCGGATTCCAGTAAAAATGTGTAATAATCGTGAAAATCATACATGTTATTATGATCAAAAATATATAGTTAACTTTTTATTTGATTGTAAGATAATTAATATATAAAACTAACATTAGCGGAATTCAACGCCGCGTTTTGTCATACTAACAGATAAAATATAATCAGAAGTAATAGTGAATATATAAAAAAAATACAACAAATTTCAACTTGAATATTTTTTTTATGTTTGTGTATGTTATATTTCTTAATGTGTGAATATAATTTGAAAAATGTTGGACCATAAAAAAATAGCTTCACGCTTTTTCCCGCACAGCAAGCTATGTTTCCCGCTTTACCCAAATGTCGAGACATTTCTTGTAGAGTGACTCAACGCCGCTCTTTCTCTACTAGAGCTTTGAAATTAAGAAAAACTCCATATTGAAGACCACATTTTTTGTCTCGATATTTTTTGTAGAGTGACTCAACGCCGCTCTTTCTCTACTAGAGCTTTGAAATTAAGATAAACTCCATATTGAAGACCACAGGAGGGACACTGTTTCACTGCGATACAATGGCGACGGCCTTGTATATAAACTAAAAATATAATTAAATATGACTTACGTTTAGAAATATAGTTAAATATGACTTACATTTAGTAATAACTTGTGAGTACCATTCCGGTAAATCAGTTTCCTTGCATGCTTCCAGTCCTAATCGTGTTACTTTCTTTACGCCCGACGACGAATCTTCTTTAGCTGGCTTTGGTGACTGGAATGTTAATTTTTATTTAGCGCTGTATCGCGCACACAACAGGGTAAACGGAGGGAACACGGTGTTAAGACACTCCATTCTCCACTTTCCGCCGAATTCTGGACGCATTGCGTGTTGAGTGGCGGAACTCAACGGTGCACTTTTGCCTCGATATCAGAGCGAAAAAACGGAAATATTCATTTAGGTAAATATTCGGTTTCCTCGAGTGGGGATCGAACCCACAGCCTGCGCCACGACGGCCACAATGTATTCTTTTTAATAAGAAAGTATTAAATATAAATATGATTCTACCTGCTCTTTAGGCTTGCTTTCCTTTTTAACTTCCTTTGGTTTCTCTTTCTTCTCCTTGGGCTTCTCCTTGGGTTTACTCTCTCTTGGTTGAGTTGGTGCTGCATAGGGAGTTCCAGTCTCGGCTTGATATTTAGCTTTTAATTCTAGAAGTTTCTTTACTTCGACGTCGATTGCAGCCTTGAATATGTTGTTTTTATAAATTAATAAATATATATTTAAAAACAATTTATACACTCAATATAAATAATATGAATATTATTTGAAATATATTATATAACCATACATAAATAAAAGATTTAATATAACAAAATATATCCAGGACAGTTTATATAATTTCCACATCTTAGACGCTTTCTGACTGAGACTGGCCTATAATACAACTAATGTATAAAAACGCACCTTATCTGCTTTTTTAGATTTAAGGTCCCTTACGACTTCCCCTTGCTTAGCGACCTCGGCCGCGATGGCATCACCCTTCCCACTCATTGCTGGCTGTAACTAGAGAAAACATAAATTTCTAAATAAAATCTAAATAAATTTATTGCAAAAAAAAAGTAATTTAACTTTTTTTAATCCTTTATTTGAAACACATAATATTTCTTTAAAATGATTTCACTAATAGGGTCAATATAATATTTTATATAAATTAAAATTAATCACATAATGCTCCCTGCTTTATCTACCTCTAACAAAATATGTTTCTATTAGTTGAAAATTTAAAGAACTGTTTTTTATATGTCAAATAGAACATAGTATTTTTAATCGTTTATTTAAATTACCTCTTTAGCTGGTGCAGGTGCTTTTGGGGGAGCAACTTTTGGAGACCAGTCCGTTCCAGCGATAGATTTATATTGAGCTTTCAGATTCAATAAGTTTTTCACCTAAAATATATAACACATTTATAGTGGTAATACATTTCTTTACTATATAAAATAAAATAAAAATCTAATTGATAAAAGTAAAATTAACTATTTTCTTGGCACTTAATTTTGATGATTTTATTTATATTACAATAATCTTAAATTTATATATCCTTGTCTAATAGTTTTCCTGCTGAAGCTGATTTAATTTTTTTTTTTATATAAACAATAAAACATAAACTAACCTCAACATCAACAACACTCTTGTCCGCCTTAGCTGCCTTTATCTGCCTCACTTTATCCCCTTGAGCGGCTATTTGGTTAAGGAGCTCAGCTATTTTAGCGTCATCACTCGTTTGTGTAGAACTTGATGGTGGTAGCTGGGATGATTGGGACTGGGCATGGGACTTCCAATCCTAATGAAAAAATAATAAAAATACTAAAACATTTAAAATAACAGCATAAATAATAGCGTAAAGTAAAAAATATTATCTTTTCTAAGAATATAGTATGAAACTAGTGGAAAGATATTCATTTTCATTATCGAGTACCTTTGTTAAAGAAAGCAAACCACTAAACCGAATATATTTATTAATTAATTATGGTACGCTAGGGTAAGGTAAGATACATGATGGGACAAGATCGTACTGATGAAATTGCTGGCTAAGGGAATATTCACACTATAATACCAGTCTCGGTTAGTTCTTTGTTATATATATCGATATAACCGATATCAGTCTGTTTAAATTTTCTTATATAAGAAACAATAAGAGCAATCTTAGTCAGTGGCCCGGGCGCCGCTCATAAAGGGGCGCCAAATATTCCGTAAAACTATTTAAATATACATATGAAATTATATTGTGTCCGCCTGGGGGGCGCTGTAAAAGTATTTTGCCGCGAGTTAAGCTCGCTACGCCACTGGTCTTAGTATCGCTCCGGTCCAATCACGAATAATAGAATATTTCTTTTCTTCTCTTTCCTGTTCCCCAACATAATGTATGTTGGGATACTAAATATAATAAATATAAAATACTATTCATAAGATTAGCACTTATAAAAAAATATATGAAAACTTAGTATTATTAGGTAGCTTTACAGAAGACACGTACGATTACAAATGAGGCAATTGGCGATATAATCGATAATCATATTTACACAGCTGCCCATATAATATTGACGAAATGTTTACTTTAGCTCATATTTTATTATTACATAGTAAAACAATATAATATATTTACTTAAAACTTATTTCATTTTCAATCCGTCCAACAATTTCGATGTATGATGATAGAAAAGAAAGTATATAACATAGAATAATATAATAAAACTTGTGTGATTGTCCAACGACTATTAGTCGTTGGACAATTAAATTGTGCGATTTTAGACAAAGTTTATGTCCGCTTATAATTCATTAGACGGTTACGTGATTTATTTATATTTATAGTAGAATTAAATGTGACTGGCAACATTTACAAAAATTAAACAGTAATTAGCAATAGCGAATATTGTCGATACGATTGCAAGTAATTAATTATAATTACAATTAATATAATAATAATAAATATAATTACAATTGTATTAAAAAATTACTTACTTGACATTAAATTTATAAAATTTTTATTACATATTTTACTGTTTTAAAACATTTAAGTGGGCAACACCTATATACTTTACCATCGTAAATTAAATTAAAAAAAATAATATCATGTCAAAATAGCAACTAAATCGATTAGATTTCTACATATACTTATATACAAAAACCATATTACAGTCTTATTTTATGTAGTTAGAGTTTAAAAAATACCTTTCCCGTAGCGTTCTTATATTGAGCTTTCAAATTGGACAATATTTTGATCGCGGAGTCAATCTTGTCTTTACCAGCATTGGCAGCTTTAAGAGATTTGAGCTCGTCGTCTTGTTTAATGATTTCCCCATTCAATTTTGAAATATCTGCCTTTGATGGTTTCGGGGCTGCAGCAGGCGGTTTCCAGTCCTGGAAATAGTCCAATATTTTATAAGTGGAAATTAGTGGCTTTGGGTGGTGAATGCCCTTAAATTCGTATAAAATTTCGTCAGATCCCGAGATCTTTTT